>PVIY010049003.1:0-16955 GCA_004026745.1 Myrmecophaga tridactyla | reverse complement strand
AATTTTTTTTTTTCTGTTTGTTATATTTTTCTGTTGTCTTTTTATTTCTTTTTCTGAATTGATGCTAATGTTCTGGGAAATGATCATGATGATGAATATGCAACTATGTGATGATATTGTGAATTGCTGAGTGTATGTGTTGGGAATGTTTGTGTTTCTTGTAATTTTTTTTAATTAATAAAAAATTAAAAAAAAAAAACTATCTTGAGCCAAATAAAAGCATTTCTTCTCCCTCTTACAGGCTCGTGACTATTAGTAACTTTATTACTTGGTGCTTCTTCTGGGAAGCTCAAAATGTCCTAGCCAGTTCCTAAGGCTGCTTCCACTGAATTATGTCTACAGTATGGGAACACCAATCATGCAGGTCTCCTAGATTATAAGAACTGGCAGTACAATTAGGCAAGGCAGAGCTTGATCCTCATACAACTGATGGGTTCCCATCTGCTTGCTGTGTGACTTAACATTCATAATTTTTTGGAAGCTCTCATTCTTCCATTTCCGGGTCATACATATTTTAATGACTTCATGGGTTGTTTTCAAATATTCAGAGATGAAGTGGAGTTAATTATTTTTAATTAAATAACTTCAGGAATAAATGCTGGTGTTTAATTTTTAAAAATATTTACTTCCATTAAAGGAAAAAGATAAGTCTGTTCCATGCTGTTAGATCAGAAGGAGGTAAATATGTGGCATTCCATCCACAGCATTTGGCAGGTTCTCCAGTTCCTTCTACTGGTATTAAAAGAGTCTATTGTTGGGAACATAGGAGGGACTCCAGAGTGGAGACAGGTAGGAGGGTCGGAATATGACAAAGGTCAAGGGAGGGTGTTTAGCTTCCATAAAGCAAAAAACGGAAAGAAAATAGCAACAGATGGGGATCTGAATAGACCTAAAAGACAATAAAGGAAAGCCTCATTACTTCACATCAGTAATTCAGATTTTGTGATGAGTTAGTAAGCTTATTCATTATGTGAACCTTGCAGCAGCAGAAATGCTAAAATAGGTTAGGGACCAAGATCATCAAACACCTAAGGAGCATCTATTTATTTGTAAATAATAGATATGATCATTATAAAAGACTCTAACTTGTTCATGCAAAGAAATCCCCTTTAAAGACCTTTTTTTTGCCAACATTTTATTTCATACTCTGATATATATATTTGGACTTGGAAATCATAGCTATATGTATTTCTTTTTAAAAAGATACTTTAATCTAGAGAGTTGTAGTGTGCAATAAAATATGGAATCAGAAAACCTTAGCTTGCATCTGATCTTTGCTCTGTTACTCTAAATCTGAGGCTTTGGTTTTCAGGGAAAAAGAAATCCACCCTTAAAAATTCAGTCAAAAAGGGGAAAGAGTTACTAGAAAAATTGAAGAAGACTCTTAGGAATCTAGGAGAGGCTGTGGAAGTCCTAAAAGAACAGGGAATAAGGGAGTGTGTAAGGCTAGCCAGTCTCCCACCAGGTCTTGGGCTTTCTGTAGATTGCTGATCCCTCCCAGTGTGGGCTTCCACTGGGTTCCTTATACCCACATCCCACACTCCTTCTGACTCTGTTCTATACCACACATGTCCCATTCATATCATGTCCAAATGCTATCTGACAATAGTCTCTCTCAGTTTTTCAATTCCAAATTCCCAATAGGTTTTTTTTTTTTTTCGCATGGTCAGGTGCCGGGAATCAAAGTCAGGTCTCCGGCATGGCAGGAGAGAAGGAGAGAATGCTGCCTGCTGAGCCACTGTGGCTCACCCAGCCAATAGGCTTTTGTCTTGCTCACTGCAGGATCACCCACACTGAGAAAAGTACCTGATATGCAGTAGATATCCAAGCAATATTTGTCAAATGAGTGAATAAATCAATACGATGCATAAAAATTCAGACTGATTTAGCTAATATTTTCCACCCTAGATGACACATTACTGGTCAGCTTACATATGCCACTCAGTGAACTGCTTTTTCCTGGTCCAGTAGGCTGAGATGGGGAAGATGGTCTATCAGAATTAGGTCCAACTGTAAGAGAAGAACCTCAAATACCTGATTTTCTTCTCATATTCAAGAAGCCTGGAGGTACCAATGCACAGTTGGTAATGGCACTCCTGGGCATTAGGAAAACACGGTCTCTTCCAATCTTTCTGTTCTACCATGTGTGTCCTCCGTCCCTAAGCTTGCCTCATAATAGTTTCACCACAAACTCGATGGCTCAAAACAACATGCATTTTTTTTTTTTAATCTGACAGTTTCTGTTGGTCCGAAGCTCGTCGTCTGCTCAGGGTTGTACAAAGCTGCCATCAAGGGGTCCGCCTGACCTGCAACCTCAGCTGAGGATCAACTGAGAAAAGATCCACTGGGAAAGGATCCACTTCCGAACTTATGTAGCTATTAGCAGAGTTCAGATCCTTGTGAGCGGATGCAATTAGGACCTTAGATTTTTTTCTGGTTCTCGGAAGAGGCCACCTCAGGCCCACGCATGTGATCTTCCCCTTCATGACCAGTTTTTTAGGCTTAGGTCCTTGACACATTTATTATTTTTAACTCATTTATTTATCCATTAACAAATCTTTATTAAAAACCTAACTTGCCCAAGTCACTCTAAGCTAATACAAGTTAGGCCCTTAATAATTGGCTTTTGAAATGGTTGAGTTGTAATCAACTTAGCCTCAGTATTTCAACAGAGAGTGCATTGCAGCCCACTTCTGAGTACCATATTAATAGTCTACCTTGAATATAATTTATTTTAAATAATATGTGTACTCTCATCTCACCAGTGAAACAAGATTCCATTTCTTGATCGATAGCCCGCACTTTTCGTAGCAGGTAGGCTTTAATAAGGACATAAAAAGTTCCCTTCCTATTAAAGAGATATAAATTGGTAGCAAAAGGAATCTGTTCTACAAAAAATTATATCAGGTGGTTAATATTTCCTAGATTTAAATAAGCATTAGGAAAGTCTTATTTATGTTCTGGGAGAAAATGGGGCAATTGGCTTACAAAAAGAACTGCATGGGACAATGCTGTTGGAATATGCAAACCATTTGGTTCCTTGACATCGTTATACGTAATTTAAAAACTATTTCCAATTGAGGAATCTCTCTCTCTCTCTCTCTCTCCCTCTCTCTCTCTCAATTCTATTCTAGTTTACTGACTCATTTTGTAGGGAATTTAATCCCTTAAGGTAAATCTACATTAAAGTCAGCCCTGAAGAGAACTATAACAACTGGTTATAGGATCATCTTCAGGATAGGCAAATCTCTAGCTCTGACATTGCCAGATTAACCAGTAATTCCCAATGATGAACCCAATGATTTAAACTGGAGCCCACAGATTTCAAAATTGATAGGAATTATTTTTCTGTGCCAGGATTCTTGACCCAACAAGAAAAAGAAGAAGAAGGAAAAAAGGTTACTTTAGTCATGATTTTATACTGGATGTAATTAGATGAGATGATCTACTTTATAATATATACCTGCCTAGAAAAAGATTTCTTCATTTTCTATTAGGAAAGGAAATAAAACAACAAAATTCAATCTGGGAGGCAAATGCTGCTTATCACTAGGAAAGAAAAACATCTGGGTATGCTGCAGAAAAAGTTCCTATTTGAAAATGAAAGAAATAAATCTTTTGCAGGGTACCAGATGGGTATTGAACTATTAACCTTTAATATATTCATCTTTGCTTTCTTCCTGTTTTAAAAAATGTACCTTTTTTTTTTTGTCAAAGAATGGATTACTGAGCCTTATCTAAATTCCTCTTCCTCTGAATGTCTGCTCTTGTCTTTAAACAAGTTGCTAGATTTCAGCTATTTTTCACAGACCATCTAAACAGGCTTCAAAGCCGGAGACCACAGTTAATTCCAGGACAAAGAACCTGAAGGGAGGGACTATAAAGATGACTCTATTCCCATTTAGATAAGGAAATACCACAACTGGCCCTGAGAGGACTCCTGCCCTTCAGTTCTATTATAGTGCAACTCCCTGAATGTTTGCTTTTCCAAAGACAAAGATTCTATCTATGTATAAAATTAATTCCTCTTCTTTATTTCCTCCTGCCTTCCTTCCTTTTGTTTCTCGCTTTTACAGTTATTTATCTGAGGTATCTAGGGATCAAAAGATTTTAGTAATAATTTAATTTAGCTCAACAGGGAAACCTACTATCTTGATTCTTCCCAGAGCCACAAATTCTAGTTTACTGAGGAAAGGGAAGGTTTAGGAATAACCAGAGTACACTGTGACTGCTTTCTACAATAGAATTAGTATTAGTTGGCATATTTATTTCATTTACAAAAACAGCATAAGCCAGGCCTTAATAACATGAAGCATTGATTCAGCCTGTCAGGCACATCCTTAGTTCCGTCATGAGCCCATGCTGTGAGCTGCTGCCCACTTCTGACCTTCAGGGCTTCTCTGTCATTTGCTCAGTGGGATTTCTCACTGAGCCCAGTAGTTCATTTTATTCATTTCTGCATTCCACCTCTTGCCTCCTCTTTGACTGCTGTGGGAAACAAAAATCCAAATGCTCAGGAATTATTTCTTGTGATTACTTTTTAAAAATTAGATTCTGATTTTGCCAGGTTGAGAGTAATATGAATATTTCCAGTTATAAATTTCAGTTTAAAGTCATTGATAGATGCTTAGAAAACGTCTCCAGCTGACTTGTACTACCTTTAATTGGTCAAGGCTTCATTGTGTTATGCGAATTTAGAAATCATCTATATTTTCTTGAGGATTCCTAACTTTCAATTCTTCTCTCATAATGGGCATGTAATTTTAGAAAGAAGCTAAACACACTTAGTTTTTAATAATTTTAGACAGAAATTTAAGTGCCTTGCCCAAATTCCAGAAACTGGATATAAGGAAGATTCAGTTTCCTTGGCAGATTTCTAGTGAAATCAATACCTAATTTAGAATGAGATTAACTACCTGCAGTGGTCACTGAAAAAGGGAGGTTGTTTACCAGGATAAAATCTGAATGTCCACTCATTTTATGTGGTTTTGTTCTGTATATTGTTTTAATTGTGTGAACTAACAAATTCCTCTTGAAAGTAATTAAACTATAAATCCTAAACTCAGAAATAAAAACCTTAAGAGCTTAAAGATATTGCTAACAGTCATTTTAAAAAGACAGTCCATAAAAATAATAAATACATTTTCTGTTGTATTTGAAAGCATGAGGAATGGTTTATTTTATACATTGAGAGTTCAAAATGACCTTGCAAAAACTTGCTCACATTTTGTTGGTTTGTCCAGAGTGATGCCCCAATGAATCCCAGAGTGATTTGATCAGTGAGTGGAAAAGTATTTGCAAAGTCCTCTTCAGGGAATGGTGAGAACGGGGGAAAATTCAACCTCCCCAAGTTGAATTCTTGATATTCTCACAAGCAGTGTGGACAACCAAAGCTATAGGCTGAGCCCCCAGTCTTGGGGTTTATTCATATGAAACTTAACCCAACAAAGGATAAGTCAAGCCTACTTAAAATTAGGCCTAAGAGTCACCCCCAAGAGAACCTCATTTGTTGCTCAGATGTGGCCTCTCTCTCCAGCCAACACAACAAGCAAACTCACCACCCTCCCCCTGTCTACGTGGGACATGACTCCCAGTCATCTGGACCTTCCTGGCAACGTGGGACAGAAATCCTAGAATGAACTGAGACTCAGCCTCAAGGGATTGAGAAAACCTTCTCAACCAAAAGGTTTTGGAAGAGTGAAATGAGACAGTGTCAATGGCTGAGAGATTCCAAACGGAGTCAAGAGGTTATCCTGGAGGTTACTCTTATGCATTAAATAGATATCAACTTGGCATTCAAGATGTAATGGAGATGCTGGAGGGAACTGCCTGAAAATGTAGAGCTGCGTTCCAGTAGCCATGTACTTGATGATGATTGGATAATGATATAGCTTTCACAATGTGACTGTGTGATTGTGAAAACCTTGTGTCTGATGCTCCTTTTATCTACCTTATCAACAGATGAGTAGAACATATGGAATAAAAATAAATAATAGGGGGAACAAATGTTAAAATAAATTTAGTTTGAAATGCTAGTGATCAATAAAAGGGAGGGGTAAGGGGTATGG
This sequence comes from Myrmecophaga tridactyla, assembly GCA_004026745.1. Lineage (NCBI taxonomy): Eukaryota > Metazoa > Chordata > Mammalia > Pilosa > Myrmecophagidae > Myrmecophaga > Myrmecophaga tridactyla. The sequence continues at coordinate 10,887 of PVIY010049003.1, read as the reverse complement.
TATGTATAATTTTTTTTTCTGTTTTCGTTTTATTTCTTTTTCTGTTGTCTTTTTATTTCTTTTTCTGAATTGATACAAATGTTCTAAGAAATGATCATGATGATGAATATGCAACTATGTGATGATATTATGAATTACTGATTATATATATAGAATGGAATGATCAAAATAGGAACGTTTGCGTTTATTTGGTGTTTTTTTTTTATTTAAATAAATAAATAAATAAATACTTGGTCACCCAGTCTTCAAAGTCAGTGGTTTTCGAACTTGATCATAAGTATGTTCATCTCCGCATTAGATCTTTACCACAAAATGACTGTATGATTTGGGGCAGACAGGCTACCTATCTGAAACTTAAATTTCTAATTTGTAAAAGGCAAATATTGGAGTAGGACAATTCTTCTTAGACTTTTGCATGCATCAAATTCCCACATGACTTATTAATAAACACAGATGTCTGGGCCCCACCCCTGGAGTTTCTTTCTTTTTAAACAGTTTTATTCACATACCCTACAGCCCATCCAAAGTGCACAATCAATGGCTCTTGGTATAATCACAGAGTTATGCATTCACAGCCCCAATCAATTTGAGAACATTCTCATTGCTCCAAAAAAAAAAAAAAAAAATTCTCATACTGCTTATGTCCCCCTATTATTGAAGTTTAGCTTTGGGATAGTATCTTTGTTACAATTGATGAAAGAATATTACAATGTAACTATTAAGCATTGAACTTAGTTTCATTAATTTTTCCCAGATACCACCCTATTATTGACACCTTGCAATAGAGATGTACATTTGTTCTAGATCGTGTAAGAACTGTCTTATATTTGCACAATTAAACACAATCATCATCCTAACAGTTGTCACTATTATACATTTCCATGATTTATCTTCTAGCTTTCCTTCTAGTGACATACACGACCCGAGACTTCCCCTTTCAACAATACCCACACAGTTAATTATACTTACAGTATTGTGCTACCATCACCTCTCTCCACTTCCAAACATTTGCAGTCAACCTTATTAAAAATTCTGCATGCCCTGAGCATTATCTGCCCATTCTCTACCTTCTTTTTATTTCCTGGTAACCTATGCTCCAGACTTTAACTCCCAGAGTTTGCTCATTATAATCAGCTCATATTAGTGAGACCATACACTACTTGTCCTGTTGCGTCTGGCTTATTTTCTTCAACATAATCTCCTCAAGGTTCATCCATATTGTTGCATGCATCAGGACTTCATTCTTTCTTACAGCTGTGTATATATATACATATATATACACACACATATATATATATATAATAGTTTGTTTAGCCATTCATCTGTTGATGGACACTTGGGGTGTTTCCATCTTTTGGCAATTGTGTATAATGCTGCTATGAACATCGGTGTGCAAATGTCTGTTGACGTCCCTGCTTTCAGTTCTTCTAGGTATATATCTAATAGTGGGATTGTCTGATCATGTGGCAGTTCTGCACTTAGCTTCCTGAGGAATTGCCAAACTGCCTTCCAGAGTGGCTACACAATTCTACATTCCCATTAGCAGTGAATAAGTGTTCTTATTTCTCTGCATCCTCTCCAACACTTGCAGTTTTCTGTTGTTTTTTCTTTTTCTTATAATGACCCCTAGAATTTCTGATTCAGTACAGTAGATCTAGGACTGAGAATTCTAAGTTATGGGTGATGCTGCTCCTGCTGCTTCAAACCATGCTCTGAGAATCACTGTTCTAGGAATTTTGGGTTAAAGGATGATAAAAGAGGACCATTAATTATTTTTAAAAGACCATTAATTTTATTAGGCCAATTAATAGATTGCATGCCCCAAAAAAATCCTCTAGGCCTGATATATATGAAATGACTTTATTTTCTGAATTGAAATTCAGGACACAAATAGGACAAGAACGTGGGCATGTGCTGGTTTGAAACTGTTGTGTACCCCAGAAAAAGTCATGTTCTTTAATGCTGATTCAATATTATCCGGTGGGATCTTTCTTTACTTGTTTCCATGGAGATGTGGCCCACCCAGTTGTGGGTGGGACCTTATGATTAGGTGGTTTCCATGGAGATGCACTGCTTATTAGAGTCTTTTAAGAAGGAACCATTTTTGGAAAAAAGCTTCAGAGTCCACACAGCCAGAGACCTTTGGCAATGCAAAGGAAAATGCCCCTGGAAAAGCCTTGTGAAATGAGAAGCCAGTAGAGAGAGCTCGCAGACATTGCCATGTGCCTTCCCAGCTGATAGAGGTGACCAGAAGCCAAAGACTCCAGGAGATGCCAGCAGGTATCTTCCCATATGACAGAGGTATTCTGGACGGCATCAGGCTTTCTTGAATCAAAAAGGTAACCTCTTGTTGGTGCCTTAATTTGGACATTTTAGAGGCCTTAAAGCTGCAAAATTGCAAATTAACAAATTCCCTTTATAAAAGCCATTCCATTCATGATATATTGCATTCCGGCAGCTTCAGCAAGCAAAAATAAAGTATTATTGGGCGGCTGCCGTGGCTCAGCAGGCAGAGCTCCGACCTGCCATGCTGGAGGTCTGGAGTTTGATCCCTAGTGCCTCCTGCCCATATGCAAATTTAAATAAATAAATAAATAAATAAATAAATAAATATAAAGTATTATTGTGAAACTGGAGCTAGACTAGAAAATCCAAAGTATTTAATATCCACACCTTTGGGGAAAACAAAACTTTAAAAGAGTATTATCCCAGTCTCAAGCTCACAGTCTTGTTGGAGAGGATAACCAAACATGAACAAAATAAAGCAGTGCACAGTGAAGTATAGAATTTTATGTTTCAAGCCACTTGATCCAGAAAAATGGAAGATCAAGGTAGCCTACAGCGGCCAAGCAAAGCTCAGAACGGAGGTGAAACTTGAGTAGGATGTTGGAGGATATAGGAGGGGTTTTCTGTTTTCTGTGGCTGCACAAGTTAGCAAGAAGTTTAACATTTAAAGCAAGGGAATTATTCTACTTTTGCTTTTATAGTTGCTTTCACAACATATCCTATAGTGTTAAACAACTATTTCAACTAAATCACTGAGAGTTCCTCTACTCACCAAGTGCCTACAGGTAAAAAAAAAAACAAAAAAAAACCCTTATATTGCATTCTGTAATCTTCCTTTTATTTGCTATTTATGGAGCTCAGTGTTTGTGAGAAATGTTTTGTGAAGGTGGAATGGTAAATAGCTTTACTAACATCTTGATTTGCTTAAACTCCCATTTTACTCAGGAAACTACAAAAATGAAACAAAAAGCAACTGAGGTAAGCTGACATGCAAAAAATCCCCTGCAGTACTGATAAAGATCCCCGTCTGTAATAAAACCAGCAAACTGACACCAGCAAGTCTGCTAATCTTCACCAGATAACCACAAACCTTGAAGTTGCTAATTAATGATCTTTGACCTCAAGGCACTCAATTCACTTCCCTCTCCCAGGAGCCCACACTTCCCTCACAACTCACATCTTCCTTGCCCTTCTCCATCCCCCTACATCCTCCTTTTATAAACTGCCTCCCTGAACCCAGCCATTTGAGCAGTAACTTTCTTTCAGTTCTGCTCCACGTACATACTACTTCAGTTCAATGAACTTCTTCTGTGCTGTGGTTTTCAGAGTCCATTTTCAACATAATCTTTTCTCCAAAATATGCATTTGAGTTCTTTAGTACCACATGTAAAATAGGTGCTGGGTAGTGAAATCATTACTCTCCTCCCTACATGGGATGTGACATCCAGGGGTGAAAGTCTCCCTGGCAATGTGGGATCTGACTCCCAGGAATGAGCTTGGCCCTTAGCACCATGGGATTGACAATGCCTTCCTGACCAAAAGGGGGAAAATAGTTGTAACAAATAAGGCATTGGTGGTGAAACAGTTCAAATAAAGACAAAAGGCTACTCTGGAGGCTACTCTACACAAGCTTCAGCTAGAAATTGCTATTTATCATGGTCTGCCAAACCCCAACCAAAGCCATTCCTGCCAATCCTGAAAAACACCTAGGGCTTTATCTGAGATTCTACAAAGTTTCCACGCAGTATGATTACTTTCCAGAGACCTACAACCTCCAAAGGGGTTCCTAGGCCACATAAGTCCTAAAACCCAGAGGGGCCAGCCTCTCCAGAACATCAACTAGTTCCATCCCCCCTATCCCATATTATTGACAGCCCCTTCCAACATGAAGAAGTTAGAATGGTAATAGCCCAAATACCCCTAAAGATTGGGGGAAAGATCAAAGGAGAAGGTGGAGTTATAACAAAGAAGATAGGATCAACAAACGAGCATGATAGCTGAATCATTATATTGATATTTCTTTCATTCTCCAGTGCATTGGAGCAGCTAGAAGTAAAAACCTAAAATTGTGGAATTGTAATGCGTACCAAATTCTGAAACCTGTTCTACAACTAATTGTTATGGTGTGCTTTGAAATTTGTTGCTTTTTTGATTATAAGTTATTTTTCACAATAAAAAAATTAGGTGCTGGGTGGTTAAAGCCATTCTCATGGCTACAGACCTTGTCTGTCCAGCTCTTTACTTGTCTTCCTCTGCCTGGAATGTTCTTCCTGGCTCAGGCCCAGGAGGCCCTGCCATAAAGGCCTCCAAACTCCTACCCACCCTGCAAATTCTTCCTGGAAAAGCCTTTTCTTACTGTCATCTCCAGGCCATGCTCAAGTTCCCCTCTTCAAGGGTTTCTCACCTTTTATGCATTTGCACTTATGCTAGGTCTTACATGGTTCTCTGATCTTTTGTTGACTTATGCAAATAACACAGTAATGCCCAAGCTTTAGGAAAACCTATTTGTCTCCTTAAAATGAGTATAAAAGTTTGTGGGTATATTTTTGGAGTCTTTTTTTTCTTCTTTTAAATTCAAATTGTTGACTTTCTATGAAAATAGTGCTGTGCTTCTCCTTTGTTTTTTATTATTGGTTAGAAATGGCTTAGTTTACAACTGAATAAGACACTTATCTAAGACAAGGATACAAAATATTGACTACCAACCCATACTAACATGTAAAATTTAAATATGTTTGCTTAATCTTTCTCTATTTATTCCTTCCCCATCTTCAGCTTCTGCAGGAAATGTCCTTGGAATTTTTTTCCTTTAAATAAAAAAGAAAGGGAAACTGATCTACAACTGGATGTTTTATAAACTCTATGGGTGGATTTTAATATTTGCGAAGGGAATATTTAGAATAATGGCTGCACATTGCAGATAAACTTTGTTTTACACTTTTCTTTAAGTACTATAATTATGTTAGAACATAGCCACTGCTTAGCTATTTAACATCAAACGCCGCAAAGGCAGGGCTTCGTGGTGGAAGACTAATTCATGACTGATCTTTCCCTTCACTTGGCCAGCTGCAGAATCCTCACGTTGGAGCATGCACAGCATTATAATTAGGTTGAGATCAGTGTTTCCTGGAAAATCTTTCATTTCAGGTGTTTGATAGTCTGCGTTTAACATGTCTCCAAGGCTGATACTTGGTACGCATCTCTATACATTCATCCTGGTCTAGGAATCCAAACTTCTTTTTTTTCTTTTTGGAATCCAACTTGTATAACACTGATGAGAATAGAGATCTGTGTCAGTTTGGATATTTTTGTCTGTTAGAAACAGGAAACCTGACTTTTGTTATTGCAAATAACAAGAATTGTAATTATTGTATATAACAAGAAGTCTGGAAGTAAGTGTCATCAAGAAAGATGGCTCTTTCTATCGTCAGTGAATTTGCTGGGTCCTTGTGACTATTATCCTCCAAGATGGGTGCTGGAGTTGCAGACAAAAGAAGTGGGGCATTTCCTCATATGTTCTATTTTTATAGGTATGAAGACCTTTCCCCAGCCCCCTCCCCTCAAAGTTTACTTCAGGTTGCACAGGCCTGGATTGGATCCCAGGCCCATGCTTAATGCAATTACTGACAAGAGAATGGAATGGCCATAATTAGCCATGATGACCAATAATTACCTGTTCTAGTTTGCTAGCTGTCGGAATGCAATATACCAGAAACAGAATGGCTTTTAACAAGGGGAATTTAATGAGTTGCTAGTTTATAGTTCTAAGGCCAAGAAAATGTCCCAATTAAAACAAGTCTATAGAAATGTCCAATCAAAGGCATCCAGGGAAAGATACCTTGGTTCAAGAAGGCCGATGAAGTTCAGAGTTTCTCTCTCTAGTCAGAAGGCACATGGTGAACACAGTCAGGGTTCCTCTCGCATCTGGAAGGGCACATGGCGAACACGGCATCATCTGCTAGGTTCATCTCCTGGCTTCCTGTTTCATGAAGCTCCCCGGGAGGCATTTTCCTTCTTCATCTCCAAAGGTCGCTGGCTGGTGGACTCTGCTTCTCATGGCTATGTTGTTCTTCTCTCTCTGAATCTCTCATTCTCCAAAATATTTCCTCTTTTATAGGACTCCAATAAACCAATCAAAACCCACCCAAATGGGTGGAGACATGTCGTCCCTTGATCCAGTTTAACAACCACTCTTGACTAAATCACATCATCCAGAGAGATGATCTGATTACAGTTTCAAACATACAATATTGAGTAGAGATTATTCTACCTTTATGAAATGATATTTTGATTAAAACATGGCTTTTCTAGGGGGTATACTTCCTTTCAAACCAGCATGTTACCCATAGGCTGGGAATAAACCACTATGCATCAGCACAAGGATAGGTCACTCCTCAACAAAACTGGGCCTAGGCTAGTAAGAAAGAAGGTGGTCATAGATGGACAACCAATATCTGCTACAAGGCTGGTTTTCCAAAACTATTATTCCCTCCTCTTCTCAGGCAGCTATGTCTGTGGCAAGAAAGCCCTTATTGCTTCAAGACTGATAATATCCTGACCTTTGCAGGGGAATAGGGGAAACTTATTTTGTGTGCTGGATATCTTCAGTGTCCTTGGGCACTTGGTGTTGATATATCAACTTTTCTAACTCAAAATATCATATAATCTGTTATCTTAAGAGATGAAGTGATCTGGTTAGTATATACTTTCCAAAGCACTACATGTGGTTTGTAGAGAAAGTCCCCAAATCAACCTCTAAAATACATGCAAGGCTGTAAAGTTTTCATTATTTGTGCTGCACTTTCATTAATACCACCAAATTACTCTATAGCTATTGAGGATGGCAGGAATACATTTCTAACATCGAGTTTGCCTTTACTTAGATATGACATCTTTTTCTCTGTTCTTAGACCTGCTCATCTTAACGAAAAGAAATGTAACCAATTCAAAGAATGAACACATCAATTCTTTAAGACATGTTCTATCTTATCTAAAATTCTTCTTAACATTAAAATTATACTCTATCTATAATATCATGCATAGGATTCTTCAGTGCCTTCCTTCAGGGAGGGAACACTACAAGTATCAAATTCATCTGTATCGCTTCTTTCTTGAAGAGAGCTCAAGTTCCTAGATTTTCCAAGAGAATCTTATTTTTAAGAAACCTAAGGATATGGTGAGCTGAATTACTTTGTGAATTGATTCATTTAAACTTACACAGTCAACCAATATTTATCGAACACCTGCTTTAAAGTGAATTTTAAGGTACAAATATTAATAAAATAGAGTGTTTTTCTCCTCAAGTATTCTCAGTCCATCTGGAAATACAGTTAAAAGGATGATAGCAATCTGGAAAAAGCTATAATAAAGTTATGTGAGCACAGAGAAGCACTGATCTTTTTATTTTATTAGAGAAGTTGTAGTGTACAGAAAAATCATTGAGAAAATATGGAGCTCCCATATACCCACCCTTTTTTTAACACCATTCATTATAATGTGGTATATTTGTTATAAGTGATGAAAGAATATGATTATAATTGTACTATTAACTATAGTCCACAGTTACATTAGGGTTCATTCAAATATAAAATTCAGTACTCATAATTACATTCACAGTACGGTGCTATCATCACCATCATCCAATAACATAATTTTTCATCACCCCAAATAAAAATGTTATACATTTTCAGCATTAACTCCCCATCCCCTACCCCCAGTCTGACCCCTGGTAACCTATATTCCAGTTTCAGTCTCTATGAATTTTCATATTTGAATTATTTCATGTAAGCGAGATCATACAATATTTGTCCTTTTGTGTCTGGCTTATTTCATTCAACCTGATGGCTTCTAGGTTCATGCACTTTGTCACATGTACCAGAACCACATTCTTTTTTACAGCTGAACATACACACAATGTGTTTATTCCTTCATCAGATGAGGGATGCTTTGGTTACTTTCATCCTTTGGCAATTGTGAATAATGTCACTATGAACATTGGTGTGCATATAACTGACTCTCTGCTTTTAATTTGGTTTGGGTATAGACCAAGAAGTGGGATTGCTGGGTTCTATGGTAATTCTATACTTAATGTTTGGAGGAACCACCAAACTGTCTTCCACAGTCACTGTATCATTTTCCCACTAGCAAATGAATGAGTATTCCTATTTTTTCCACACGCTCTCCAACACTTGTGATTTTCCACTTTGTAGTAGAAATAGTCTAGTGGGTGTGAAATGTATCTCATTGTGGTTTTGATTTGCATTTACCTAATGACTAATGATGTTAAACATCTTTCATGTGCTTTTTGGACATTTGTATATCCTCTTAGTAGAAATGTTTAGTCAAATCCTTTGCCCATTTTTTGTGGGGGGCAGGGTGCATGGTCCAGTAATTGAACCCGGGTCTCCTGCATGGAAGGTGAGCATACTACCACTGAAACTTTGCCCATTGTTAAATTGGGTTGTTGTTTTTTTGTTGTTGAGTTGTAGGATTTTTTAATATATTCTATATATTATCTGATATGTGGTTTCAAAATGTTTTCTTCCATTCTGTAGGTTGTCTTTTTACTTTCATGATAAAATCCTTTGATGCACAGAAGTTTATTTTGATCAGGTCCTATTTATTTACTGGTTATTTTGTTTCTCATGCTTTGGGTGTAAAGTCCAGAGAAACACTGTCTAACAAAAGATCCTAAAGATGCTTCTCTGTGTTTTCTTCTGAGAGTTTTATCCTTCTGGTTTTTATATTTACGTCTTTGATCCATTTTGAGTTGATTTTTACTTCTGGTGTAAGTAGTGGTTCACCTTCATTCTTTTGCTTGTGAATTTCTAGTTTTCCCAGCACGGTTTGTTGAAGAGACTGTTCTTTCCAAATTGAGTGGGCTTGGCGCCCTTGTCAAAAATCAGTTGACCATAAACAGGAAGATTGATTTCTAAGTTTTCAATTTGATTCTGTTGTCAATATGCCTGTCTTGTGCCAGTACCAAACTGTTTTGATTACTGTAGCTTTTCAATGAGATGATTTTTTTTTTGTATGCTATATTTCAGGGGTCACATTTCATTCTTTTTCCATGTGAATATCCCCTTACTGCAGCACCATTTGCTGAAATTTTTTTCATTTGTTTGTTTCCTTGTTTGTTTAGAAACTGCCTGGGCCAGGAATCAAACCCAAGTCTCCCACATGGCAAGGAGGAATTCTACCACTAAACTACACTTGCACCCCCCTTACAATGAGATTTTAAATGGGGATGCATGAATCCTCCAACTTCATTCTTTTTCAAGGTGGCTCTGACTATTTGAGGTCACCTACCCTCCAGATGAATTTGATGACTGTTCTAGCTTGCTAGCTGCGGGAATGCAACACACCAGAGACGGATTGGCTTTAATAAAAGGGGATTTATTTTGTTTGTTCTTCAGAGGAAAGGCAGCTAACTTTCCACTGAGGCTCTTTCTTACGTGGAAGGCACAGGATGGTCTCTGCTGGTCTTCTCTCCAGACCCTTGGGTTCCAACAACTTTCCCCAGGGTGACTTCTTTCTCCATCTCCAAAGGCCTGGGCTGAGCTGCAAGTGCTGAGATGAGGAATGTCAAGCTGCTTCATTTAAGCACCAGTCAATTAAGTCAAACGTCACTCATTGCAGCAGACACGCCTCCTAGCCGACTGCAGATGTAATTAGCAACAAATGAGGTTCACATACCATTGGCTTATGTCCGCAGCAACAAGACTAAGTATGCCCACCTGGACAAGTTGACAACTGAATCTAACTAACACAATGACTTTCTTTTCCACTTCTGCAAAGAAGGCTGTTGGAATATGATTGGGATTGCATTGAATCTTGAAATCACATTGGGTAGAATTGTTTTATGAGTCCTCTTGTTTAATTGACTCTTTTCTCAGAATACAGTGAACTTCTTTGTATGTCTTAACAGTTTTTTACTTTGTCTATTTTATCTTTTATCTGATATTAGTATAGCTACTCAGCTCTCTTTTGGTTACTATATATATGGTATGTATATATTTTTCTATCCTTTCACTTTCAACCTACTTGTGTTTTTTAATTTAAGGTAAGTCTCTTAAAAAACATCATATAGTTGGGTCATGTTATTTTTTTTTCCTTTCATTCCATTATGCCATTCCCTGCCTTTTTTTTTTAAATACCTATTAAATTTTTTTAGCTTTTTATTGTATAATATAACATATATACAAAGCAAAGAAAGAAAACAGCAATAGTTTTCAAAGTAGTTACAAGAAAGATCCCAGAGTTTGTCCTGGTCTACCATACCATCATCTCAAATTTTTCCTTCTAGCTGCTCCAGAACACAGGAGGCTAGAAGGAATAAATATTTTTTTGTCATCACAATTAACTTTTTTGTGTGAAAAATAACATTAAAAATATATACACTTAGAATGAAAGGGGACCCGTATCTCACACCCTATACAAAAGTCAACTCAAAATGGATTAAAGATCTAAACATTAGGTCTAAGACCATAAAACAGTTAGAGGAAAACGTAGGGAGATATCTTATAAATCTTATAATTGGAGGTGGTTTTATGGACCTTACACCTAAAGCAAGAGCACTGAAGAAAGAAATAAACAAATGGG
>PVIY010049001.1:0-16986 GCA_004026745.1 Myrmecophaga tridactyla | reverse complement strand
GGCTGGAAGGGCACATGGCGAATACGGCATCATCTGCTAACTTTCTCTCCTGGCTTCTGGTTTCAAGAAGCTCCCCGGGAGGCGTCTTCCTTCTTTATCTCCAAAGGTCGCTGGCTGGTGGACTCTCTGCTTCGTAGTGCCACTCTCTCTGAATCTCTCATTCTCCAAAATGTTTCCTCTTTTATAGGACTTCAGAAACGAATCAGGACCCACTCAAATGGGTGGAGACATGTCATCACTTAATCCAATTTAACAACCACTCTTGACTAAATCACATCATCCAGGGAGATGATCTCATTACAATTTCAAACATACAGCGTTGAATAGAGATTATTCTACCTTTATGAAATGGGACTTATATTAAAACATGGCTTTTCTTAGGGGGCATACTTCCTTTCAAACCAGCACACCCACCCATTGTGGTTTATGGTCAAACTAGGCTCAGATCTCCAAACTCGGCTTTTTTGACATGGAAAGGCAGCTTAGGGTGGTTAGAAACTCCCCTTCTCCCACATGCATTCTCCCAGTTTGGCCTCAGACTGAATGTCAAGCCCTGCAAGGAGTCCTTTGTGCTAGGTGGGTCTGTCCCCTCCAGGGTAACAAGATTCACGGGATGTGAAAACAACCCACATGTATGTCAAACATAACCTGTGTGACACTTCTACACAAACATATCACATCCTTCTACCATCGACCCTGGGGAGCTCCTGCTCATTCGAGCTTTAATTCCATTTTGCAGATGAAGAAACTGAGGCCTAACAGAGAAAAGGGGCTTTGCCCACATCCCACTGCTACTGAGTGTCCGACCAGGATTCCTTGTTAGTTCCATCTGCCTCCTTCCTTCCCTTGCGGACCAGTGATTCATAAGGGGACTTTGTGTCTTGAAAACTATTTTTAAAGCAATTCGTTCCAGCAAGAGAAAAGAGGCCTTTCTGGCTCTCTTTCTTAGATGAAAACTGTTTCTGTGCCCTCCCCTCGGTCCTTCCGGGCTCTGTGAATGCCTGAAGGATGACAGGCTCCTCACATACCTCCATGCATGAAGTTGTCAGAGACAGCAGACGAGCAAGGAAATGGCGGTCCAGCTCAGATACCTGCTGGGGATAAGAATGGGGGGAGGGCGGGTCACCAGCAGAGCTTGGCAGGAGCTCCCCAGGCGAGGTGGCATTTGGGAGGACAAGCATTCTGGATTCCAGGCGGCTGAGCCCGGGTCGTGGTCATGTGCAGGGAGCTGCACAAGCAAAAGGTCAGCCTGCTCGCTCTGCTCATACCGAGTTTCTGAAAAATATGGAGCAGGCACCGTCGGGGGTCCGAGGGATATTTTTAGGTAGGATACACACCTGACATGGAATGATGCTGAGAAATTCTTCCAGGTGGTCTCCGACCAGGAAAACTAGTCTTCCCATAGAGAAAACAAGTTATAGAGGTGGACGCAGGCAGCCTGCGTCAGCACCTTGGGCTGGAGAGACAAAGGGAGGAAGAGGAGGTGCCGGCAGGACTCATTCAGAAGATGAAATCGTGGGGGACTGTCTGGAATAAGCGGCACCACGGAGGAGGCCCAGCCCAAGAGAGAGGCAGCCTGGAGCAGAGAAATGGGGTGTTATGGGTTGAATTGTTCCCCCATCTCCCACCAGCTCCCAAAAGATATGTTCAAGTGCCCAACGCCTGGTCCCATAAGTATGACCTTATTTGGAAATAGGGTCTTTGAAGCCATGATTAGTCCAGATGAAGCCAAACTGGATGACTGTGGGCCCCGATCCAATGAGAAGAGGATATTTGTCAGGTGAGACAGACATAGAGGAGACGGCCGAGGGAGACAGAGGAGGCAGAGATTGAAGTGAGGCATCCAGAAGCCAAGGAACGCCAGGAACCCCCGGCAGGTGGGAGAGCCAAAAAGGAGACTGCCTTACAGATGTGAGGGAGCGTGGCCTTGGTACCTTCTGTTTGGACATTGAGCTTCCAGAACTGTGAGACCAAAAAATGTCCGTTGTCTGAAGCCACCTGCTTTCTGGTGCTTGGCTTCAGCAGACCTGTTCAACTAGGACAGGAGATTTCTCCCCTTCCCCCACCCTCAACCTCCTGCCAGGACCCCTCAGGGGCCAAGTCCACATGTCGGGGTTGTCAAGGGAGCCCAGGACATGGGATTTGTGCGCTTGGCGGTCTCCCACGTGGACAGCAGGTAGGATAGGGTCAGAGTGCAGACAGGCAAAGCGCAGGCCGAAAACCTCTCACGCCAGGAATAAGCAACTGTCAGTCTTTGACCCCTGGTAACACTTGTAGTTTTATTTTATTTTTATTTTATTTTTTTAGAGAAGTTGCAGGTTTACAGAAAGATCATGCAGAAAATACAGAGTTCCCATACACCCCCTTTCATTAACACCTCGCCTGAGGGTGGTACGTTTGTTACAGTTCACAAAAGAGCATTTTTATAATTGTACCATTAACCAGAGCCCGTCGGTCGCAACAGGGGCCACTGCTTGTCTTGTCCAGGCCTATAGTACTTGCAACATAACCTGAGAGGGAGCCTCGACCCGGACAACATTTTGTTGCCAGAATTAAATATTATTTGTACTTTCATTCTATTTATTTTCACAGCCACCTTCTATTTATGGCAAGGGATACTGGCTATTCATTTATGACAGTGCCACCATTTTCCTTTGAAGTGATTTCTTCTACTTGAAAAGGGAAGCGTGTGCTTCAAGGGATAATATGAAAAACTTGGAAGGACCGGTGTCAGACGGAGCGAGAGCACCCAACACGGGCAGGAGAAAGCCTGGGGTGTGAGGAGGGTTGCGGGGTGCAGGCAGAGCCGGGAGCCCTGACTCCCAACCAGTCTCAGCCTCCGGACAGCAGGCAACAGGAAGCACAGCAGCCTGCTTGCTGCTAAAATCGAAGCTGAAGCCAGTCCAGCCTCTAGATCTCAATTCCCAGCCCATATGGGCCAGGGGGCATGTTAACACACAAATTCCCACTGCAGGAGCAAATACAGAGCAAAGAACCTGGTCTCTCCACCAGACAGGAGGGGCTGGGGCTGGTGTAGATGAAGAGGCATAAAAACGAAGCGTGACAGGTGGTTTGTTCGGGTCCTGATTCAGTCCAGCCGGCAGTGAAAACATGTTTTTGAAGAGAGTTGAGGAAATTTGAATATGGAAATATTGATATTGTTGAAGTGATAATGGCTGTAGGAGAAACAGAATGTCCTTATTTATTAAGATTTAAAAAAAAATGATAATAACCTGTCCCATAAACAAAGGAGAAAGAGGCATTTTGGAAAGCTGGTCTTCAGGCAGTCTCACCTGGAAGAGGACCCTGGAGGCTGAAATTCTGGGTAGAGCCTACCCCCTCACCCCCCTCACCCCCACCAGCCCCCACCTCACCCCAAGCCTGGCCTGGGGAGAGGCTTAGAGAGAAGGGGACCGTCCCAGGGCATAAATACACAATAAAGAACCTGACCGAGCCCCTTTCAACCAGAACTTCCTGACCTCCTACTTTACGCCTGGCCCTGGCTGGGCAGAGGACGTGGAGCTGGCCCTGAGAAGGTCCAGCTGTGCAGGAGACCCCAGCTCAGTACAGGGAAAGACCTGCAGGTATTCTAGGCAGCAAATGCTGTAAAATAATTAAGAGGGATGCATAGGAATGCAGGAGAGGTCTGAGCTGGGAAGGTTTGGCCAACCAGCTAGGAGCTGGGGAGGCACTGCCAAGACAGCTGCCCATCAAGGGGCACGTTGAGTGGCATCTGGAAGGAGGCATCCAGCAGGCCGTTAGATGGCAAGAAGCCAGGGCCGCAGCCACTGGTTTAGGAGCAATCGCCATGGCCTGGGAGGGTGTAGATGAGAACACCCAAGCTCAGAGAGAAGGGTGAATTCTGCTGCCAAGAACATTCTGTGGCTCTCCCTTTCGACACCGTAAGGCTCAAGCTCTTTCCATGGCTTTCAGGATCCTTGTGACCTTGTCTCATCAATGGAAGCCTGGAGAGCAGGGAGGGTGAACTGAAGGTGGACGTTGACGGGTGAAGAGACAGATGGGTGGGAGAGGGGTGGGTGGGTGGGTGGTGGTCCATGGGCTAGATTGATGGATCGGTGATGGTGTTGTGTCTGTGATGCAGATGCCATCACAAATGCTGGGATAGCCACACTATTCCAGGGTTACTCCAGCTGCAACCTGAACCCGGGAGGTCTCTGCTTCAACCCTCCTGTGAAAAAACACATTAAGGTTAGGGATCAGAATGCACCTTCATCCAATTTACGCTCTGGGTTGGTCACTCCTCACAGCCAGAGATGTGTAGCTGTGTCCCCGTGATTCCCCTACCCCACCCAGGTGACCGGTGGGTTGGGCTACTGAGCTGGATCTTCCTATCCGCTGAGGTCATATGGGCAATAAAAGCTGGTGGCAAAGGTGAGTCAGGCCTTGTAAGTGCATTTTAGGTGGACACTCAGCAATTAGTTATGAGTCACCAGGAAGAGACTGGGTTAATGTAGAGATGCCCCAAGCTTCTCCAAAACATCCACCCCAGCTGGCTGCACAGAGCAGACAAGGGCAGAACTAACAAACTGGGAGAGTCTCTCCACCGCCCCGGCCCCGCCCCAGCTGGTCATCCTAAGACCACAGGGGTTCCCATTCTATATGATTTGTTAAGCAGGGAGTCTCCAGTGGCCTGCCCCGCCTACTGGGCCTATGACCCAGCCAATCAGAGCACTTCATCCTTCAGTTATAGGATGGGTTCAAATAGAGGCCTGTGCCCTGCGGGTGGCCAGTGAAATCTCTACCTGGGACGTTTTCTGGTGGCCATCATTGCTGCCCACATGGGAAGAACTTCCCCGGATTCCTGAGAACCTCTCAGGAGCCATGGCATCCGGCCATGCACGACACCAAGCACACCCGTGGACTTTTCCATGGCCGGAGCCAACCAGGTCCTTTTCTGCTCAAACCAGTTTAGGTAAAGTGTCTGTCATTTATAATGGAGACAGGCACTCAGCAAGGAGCCCACACTTTGGGTATTTCTTGGGGTTATGTTTAGCTGGATGCTGCAGTGGCGGCTCTCCATTCTAGCGTTTCCCACATGGGCAGGTGGACACGAGGGGCTGGCGTAGGACCCAACCTGGATCCTGAGAACAGTGAAAACTGCTGCAAAGAGGGAAAGTTTTCCTCCACATTCCCAGCACTATGGGGTTTTGCTCACTGACCTTGGCCACATGCCCAGTCTCTACTGGTGTCAGGGCTCAGAGATGGCGGGTATCGCTCTCGAGTAGCTCCCAGCCCCAGAGAAGCACCACCACACTGAGCTGGTAGACGGTCTGAATTTAAATGCTAGCCCAACCATTAAAAGTGTCGGGCCCTGGGACAAGTGGCATAACCTCTCTTTATCCCCATGTCCTTTTCTTCATAAGGGGTGCCAATAGTACAACTCATCAGTCAGCACAGCCTAGGTTATGCTGCAGAAACAACCCCCACGATTTCCACGTCTGCCCAGCAGAGAATTGTTTCTTGCTCATGCCACAAGCCCCACACAGATTGGCTGCAGGTTCTGCTCCACCATGACTCAATGCTCAGCCCGGAAATGACCTAGGTTATGCCCAGTGATAACACATTGGTTGACCTGAGTCAAATGGCCATACCCAGCCTGTTCTCAAAAGGCCAAAGTGCCTGCAGTGCCCAGGGAGGCCGCAGAGAGGCCAAGTGGGAGCCAAGTCCTCTCATGGATATCCACAGGCAATTCTTACCTGGCCTCCCCTTTACCCTCAGCCTCCTGTTCCCTCCCCGGGACAGCCTTCCCTGCCCACTGGCAGGGGCGGGCACCCCTCTCCCGGCACTTCCCATCCCCTCATTTCATTTTCTTCTCAGTCCCTGTCCCCATCTGCTGTGATCTCATCATTTACATCCACCTGACCTTCATTTTATCCCTGCATATGAAGTCTGTTTCGTGCTTGCCTCATCCCCGATGCTTAGGACAATGCCCAGCCCCCGGAAGGGTACGAGCGAGGCCAGGCTGTGGCTACACTGGGACCCAGACGAGAAGCAAGTCTGAGGTCCCCTCTCACTCTGCATCGAGGTGGGGGGGGCGTGCCAGCCAGCCGGGGCCCAGGCCCACACGCTGGCCCTAAGCCCTCTGCCGTCCGCAGATGCCTCCTGGGTCCGAGCAGCCAGCGAGACCCGGTATTAATAGCTGATGATGTTAATCTCTTGATGCGTCAGCATGCACAGCAATCAGAAAGCACTTGCCTCCTGCACTGTACTCTGTATAATTACGCTTGATCACCCCGGAGCAGTTAGAGCTGATTGAGGCTCAGAGACGGCCGCCTGATTTCAGGCTGGGGGGGTTGGGGTGGGCGGGCTGGAGCCCTCGGTAGCCTAACGAGGGTAATTGAGGCAGGGCTGATTGTGCCGGAAAGCTGGAAGGGGCCGGGCCGTCGACAACGGGCCGCGTCACACCCCAAATGGGACCGCATTTGCTAAATTTGTTTCCGATGCAATTTCATGGTGATTACGCTGATTTCTTTTTAGTAATTGAGCCTGGCGCTCAGCTCGATGCCTGCGGCCCCGGCTGTCAAGATGGGGCCTGTTTTGGAACAGGAGGTATTGATTATGATTTATGGACCGCTGTCACAGCCTTCAGAACAGGGGGAGCTGGGAAAGAGGCAGGCCGGAGAGCTGCAAGGGGCCTCGGGGGAACCTCGGATGTGCTGCCGGCCTTGGGGTGGGTGGTGGGAGGCGAGGGGCTCTTAGCTGCCCTGACTGAGTCTGGCTCTGTCACTTACCGCTGTGCAGCCTTGGGCAAGCTGTGTAACCTCTCTGAGCCTTGGCTTCCTCATCTGTACATATGACAGGGGATAAGGATTCCCTTACAGCAAAATCACCAGCAGTGACCACATGGGCATAGAAAAAGTACCCAGGGCCTATGGCGTGCATCCCAGCTTCTTCATCTGGACACAGGCCTGCTGATGCCAAACGATCACATCTGACCCCCACGCCCATCCTCTAGGGTAGAAGAGACCATCCTTCTTTTGGCCGTGGAGCAAGCAGGCCCAGGGACCTGGGGGCCCCTGCCTAAAGCTGCACAGCCTTCTCTTGCCATAAGTGTTTGCAAAAGTATCTGTATCATGGAATAGCATGTCTGTGCTGGGAAGGCCAGCCATCCCCTAACTGGGTTCCAACAAAAAGAGGGCTCCCTGGGGAGAAAGTCGGGGACACACAGCTGGCTGCAGCCCCATGCTTTTCACAGCGTGGCCAGAGACTTGGCTTCGGGTCCCCAGGAACTGATGAGGCAGGCGGCACTCAGGTCAGAATCTGTATTTCACAAGCTCCCCCATGCCCTCTACCCCGCTGAAATGAAGTCTTGAGAATGGTGGTCCTGAGCCAGGGGGTTACAATCTGGGGAACTTCTAAAGGGCACCAGCACTCAGGTTCCCCAGAAACAAATCCGCGTCTTCGGGGGTGGACCCAGCACTGGAGATTTTTTCAAGCCGTCCCACCAGAAACTCTAACGCACCCTCTGGTACGTTGGCACAGACTCAGCACCCACACAGAGATTTCTCTTGATCATCAGAGCCACCTTGCAGGGCTGGTGAAGCATGGGTAACCAAAGGGACATACACAAAATTTGACAGCAGAGGTTTGAGCAGATATTTGCACACCAATGTTATCACGGCATCATTCACAATTCTAAAAGATGGAAGCCACATACGTGCCCATCTACAGGGGAATGAATAAAACATGGTCTATCAATGCAATGAATATTACTCAGCCACAATAAGATATGAAGTTCTGATGCACACTACAATATGAAGGCATCATGTTCAGTGAAAGCCAGACACAGGTATTGTATGATCTCACTACTTTTTGCATTTCCGGAGAGTCCCTGGTGCTGCTGCAGCAAGCGTGACTGGCACGTTGAGCCCTGTGTTACCACACCCAAGGCTCTGATAAGTCCTGCAGTTAAGACTCCCAGCCTCGACCCATAATCTTAATCACAGAATGCATTCCCGTTCCTGGAATATCTCCTAACCTCCCCTTCGAGACAGGGACCTGAGTATGGAATGTTCTTGAAGCTGTGCTGCGCTGTTCCTGCCTCCCAGGAAGGCCAGGTCACTCACTCTGGGGCCAGCTCTCCACCAGGGCAATGGGCTGGGCCACACCCACCCCACTCCGTGGATCCTGCAACCAGCTCTCACCACAGACCATCTCCCAGCAAGGAAAACTCTGGAGCCGTGGGCTTTAGCAAAAATGTTTAATCTCTCCTTAATGTGTGTGTTTATTTACAAGTACTAAATCTGCAGAACAGTAAAATAGGAAATCACCGTATATTTACACGATCCAGGGGCGGGACGCCTGGGCAGCCGTCCCTACGAGGAACAAGGGCGGAGGGTCCGTCCGAGCGCTCAGCCCCACCGGGGGTCGCTCTTCTTTTGGGTGGAGGGTCTGCGACGTTAAAGGACAGCTAATTGTGGGCTTCGTCTTAAAAATATCTCTCTCTCTCTCTAAATATATCTATTCTAGCTTGTATAGCACCAACGACATGAGCCATTGAATCCAAAAGTGGGCAGACCAGGGGAGGCTCCGGGGAAGGTCAGGCTGGGATTTGGGGGGGGGCTATGACAAGCATCTGGGCCTCTGCATGGGGCTGGGACCTCGCATGCAGGTCCTGGAGCCCACCCGAGTTCCCTCGCCAGCAGCCTGCTCGGACCCCCTCGGGCCAAGTCTGGTGAGACGCGCAGGGGGCTGGGTGGCCCTGGGTGACATGCGGGGGGTCGGCAGCCCTGGGCGGACTTGGGGCATATGGAGGTATATAGAGGCCTCCCCGAGAGGTGAGGCCGAGCTCCCAAACCAAGGTGTGAGCTGTCCTGGGGTGCCCCTGAAACAGCCCAGCAAGGACAAGAAGTGGTGGGAATGCTGGGAAGAGGAGGGTCTCCAGCAGTGCAGGCAATAGCAGCAGTGTCTGAGGGGCGCCAGGGGCAGTGTATCTTGTAAACAGCCCCTTGCATGGTGACCCACAGATCTGCCTCGCTCAGGGCCAGGCTGCCCCAAACTCGGGGCCATGAGACGGAGGGCCTTTAAAAAGATCCTGCCCACCCCACCTTGCAGAGATGGGGCCACAATCCTGGGCTCCCCCCAGGACCCTCACTCACCCAGGCTGAGCCAGGCCTTGGGGTGGAAGCCCTCAGGCAGGAGGATGCCAGGGAGCTTGGTGGGGGTCCCTGGGCCCGGCTCCTTGGGGTGCCATACCCCACCTGCTTTCTCACCCAACAGAGCAGAGGGCTGCAGGGACCGGCGACAGACATTGGGTCTGGACTCCATGTGGTGGGAAGGTGCCGGCCTGTGGAGGTGCCCAGAGCCCAGCTGAGCTGGGTAAGCCAGCTCATGTGTAAACAGGGGCTGCTAAAAGTGCTTGTGGCTGACGCTGGCCTCAGCTCAAGGATGGAGCACATACCCCCGGGGGGTCTCTCCACAGGGAGGGCCGGTCCCCAACCACTGCCTCTGGACAAGGGCCCCTGCCGCTGCCCCTGCAGCTTTGGGGCAGAAGAGCTGGCTGAGTGCAACCTGAGCCCAGAGAGACCCGTGGAAGGGGGAGGGTTGAACTGGGTCCTAAGAGAGGGACAGATGAGACTGTGGAAGCCCTGACCTGACTGTGCAGACGTGGAAGAGCAGGTGGCTTCAGTAGAAGCCAATATCGAGGGAAGATCTTTGGGGGAAACTGAGGCTCTCACCCAGGTGTGGCCAGATGTCATTAGACAGGGCAGGGTGGAGACGCAGGGGTGGGAACCCCAGCCAAGGCAAGGGGCTGGTGGGTCTCAGCCAAATCAGGCTGAGGAAGGGAGGTTCCAACTAGGCGCTGGCAGCAATGGGGGAGTGCTCCCAGGGCACCCCATTTTCCCTGGCTTAAGGAGCTGAGTCAGAAGTTCAATTTCACACCATCCCCCCTACAAACACATGCTGCTCAGAAGGGGAGTGACCCCATGTGGCAGCCTTGGCGGGGGTGGGGTGGGATGTGTGGAGAGGGGGTGTTCTCTTCAGCAGGACCGGGGATGAGGCTGGCCCCGCCACAGTTAGCTGTCCTTTACAAAGTCCAATGGCAGTCTTTAGTACCGTTGAAGAAGTCAACTCGAAAAGGGGCGACGGGCTGCTTGTCTGCTTTTACCAGTGACTAATTAATTAGAAAACATTAAAAAAAAAAAAAAAAGTCTAACAACCTCTAGTATTCAACACTTGCAGTCTTTAAAAAGATCAATTCAGACTAAACGCTAGCACGGTCATGCAGGAATCCGCCAGCCCGGTGCACCCCGAGATGCCTGGGGCTTGGCAAGGCCCCTCCTCTGTGAGGTCAAACGAAGGAAAGCTGTAGCCGGGTGTGAGGGGTGCCGGCCTCGGGTGGGTCCCGCACAGGACACAGGAACGCGGCCTGCTTCCTTCAAGGCCACGCGGTGGTGGTTTTTGTCGTTCTTCCCTCACCACCTTCACCTTCTTGTGCCTTCACCTCCTCACTCCGTGCTGCTCCCTAACACGTCTTTTCCTTCTGTTAACTATACAGCACCCACTGAGGCAGAAGACTGAGGCGGGAGCCACGGGTGTGTGTGTGCATGTGTATATATATATATATATATATATATGTACAGATTTTTTTTTTAATTAAAAATTTGTTCTTTCTTGCTCACTGAGGGTGAGAATGGACAGAGGCCGCTGCCCAGCCCCTCTGGTCGTTGTGTCCTGCTCGGGCCCTGCGAGACCCAGGAGGGCCTTGGAGCCCGCCCGCACCACCCAAGCATAGTGCAGCAGGATTTCTTTTTTTTCCCCCCTAAAAAAAGCAAACAGTCCCCAAGATGTCCCCCACTCTCCTGAGGGTCCAGGACACCACTGAGATGCCAGGTTGGAAGTCGCTGGAGGACAGCCGCTGGGAGTGTAGGCAAAGAGGGGCAGGGAGAGGACAGGAGAGCAGGGGAGGGGAGGGGAGGGCTGCTGGGGGTGACCCGAAGAGCTTGATGGTTTGGGGAGTGGCGGAGGCGCCCTCCAGGTAGCCGTGGGGCGGGTGGAAGGAGTGTGGCTGGCGTGCGGCAATAAATAACGGGACCTGTCCAACGGCCCAGAGTCCCCAGGTCCCAGTGGCTTCCAGCGGCACAGCCCTGAGGACACAAAGCGAGTTCCTGAATCCATCGGGAAGTCACCTGGATCGGGGGTGGGGGGTGCAGGAGCCCCTCCATAGGAGGGGCAGCCGGGAAGGTGCCTCTCTGGGGCACAGTGGGCGTGGCGCCCTGGCCGTGGCCCGCAGAGAGCACGCGGTGAATCCAAGAATGGCCGGCGGTGGGAGGCCCTGGACAGACTGTGTTGCCACGTGGCCCGGGTCAGGGCCTTCAGCCGTCCCTCCAGCTGCCCACCAGTGAGCGGTGGCAGCAGCAGGCAGCGCGGAAGCTGGAACTGCCGACAGCCCAGGCCTCAGCTCCGGACTCTGCTCCCCTTGGCAGCCAGGCTCCCAGGAGGCAGACTGTGCCGGCCTGGCCTCCCCTTCCTCCTGATCCCTCAGGCCCTCCGGAGGTCACATCTGCCCACAGAGCCACTGGGCAGCTCTTCCAGGTGGCAAATCAACTTGGCCCGCCACGGCCACTGCCTTGCTCTCCTTGGTCCTCTGGCGAGCAGCTCTGGTGCACAGGCAATGAAGAGGCAGGGGCAGTGGGCGCCACCGGTCCACACTTGTAAAAACCAGGACGCCATGCCAGGCGGGAGGGAGGGGAGGGCCGGGAGGACCCTGTCCACAGAAACTATGACGTCAGCTGCAGGGCGGCCCCTGGGGTTCCGGACCACGTGCCCAGGCCTCTGAGCCCAGAGATAGGGGGTGGAGGGTGCCCCCCAAGCCGGGTCTGGCCTGGCCAGGATGGAGGTTGTGCTGCCTGCAGGGCCCCTCTTGTACTTTCTCCGCTGCTGGGCAGAGTCGCAGGCCCCAGGGTCTCAGCTGCTCAGGGCCATTGTGTCCACCACCTGCTCCAGCTTGCTCCGGAGCCGCTGCCGCCGGGCCTGTTCATCCTTCTCCAGGGCCGCCAGAATCTGCAGGGACAGGGAGGGCATGCTGGTGGAGCCAGCAGGGCTCTGCGTGCCCCGGGATGGGTGGGCTGGGCTCAGAAGGGCAGAGATGTGATCAACGGTGCCCAGCCAGGGGTCCAAAGGCACAGCTAGGGGCAAGGGGACACAGCCAGGGAGCTGGCCTGGGTCCTGCTTGGTCACTGCCTCTGAGTGGCCTGTTCCCCATGCCAAGGCACTCAGCTATGGGCAGGGGGTCTTTGAAACAGATCCCAGAGGTGCAAATCCTTCCATTCCCAGCTGAGGGAATGAGCCCCCCCCCCTGCCCCCCCCCACTGTTCCTTCTTTGGTACTTCCAGATACCGACCCCAAGCAGGCAGCTGGGGGGGTGGCCAGACCCCATTCTCCTGTCTAAGTGGACGGGGCCTGGGACCCCTAGGGTACAAGCAGGTCTGCCAGCCCCACTCACAGCCCTCCCGCTTCTAGATCCAACAGGATCTTGGAGCTACCTGGACACCCTGGTCCTATTCAGTCATTCTCTGCTCTCCTAGGACCCCAACCCTCCTTCCTGCTCCAAGTGGCAACTCATGCCTTTGCGTCCTACCCCCTTGAGGAAGGAGAAGCAACCCCCAAGTGCCTGGGACTTGGCGCCAGCCCCCATTGGCCTCAGCCTCTGACTGCCACCCTGGAGCTCTGTAGGGCCAGTACCCTGGACCCCTGCTCAAGGTGGTGGCTCCAGCAATGTCCCACCACAGAGGGCCACGCCGCCCCCTTTCTCTACCCCACTCCCCTCCCACCACCACCCAGGGCTCTGCCCCACTTTCTGCAAAACTCACCAGAACTGTCCCCCATGCCTGTCTTCCTTTCCCTGGTGAGTTAACAGCCATGAGGTTTTTGTACCTCCAACCAGGCTGGCATTGTCCCCCAAGGTCCGGCCCCTGTGACTCCTTTCTGACCACCTCTCAGGCCCCTCCCTGCTTCCTGACCTCTTCTCCCTAGCACACCCCCTGATCGGGCCCCTTCTGCTAACTCCCTGGGCACTGCAGTCTGCAGCCTTCCCTGACTTGCCCTCCCCCTGCAGACCTCCTCAGGCCGGAGCCCAGGGCTCAGGCTGGTCCCCTCTTCTCCCAGGTTAGTTCCTCGGGTCTCACAGCTTTGAGGTGCTCGCTCTCAGCAACCACCTCCAAACTTATATCCCAGATCTCTTTCCTGTACTCAGTTCACCATTCCTCTTAAAGAGCCCGTGGCTGAGCTCCCGCCACTGTCAGACCTGGCCTTCCCACAGTCTTCCCTCCAGCTCCCCGAAAGCCCAGGCCTCCCCACCCAATCAGCCCATTCCTCTGGCTGCTCTTCAAACACACTGGGTCCCCCCACTTCTCCCACCCCACCTGGCGCCCCAGGTCCAAGCCCAGCATCTCTCCCTGGCATCACGGCTGCAGCCCCATCACTGGTCCCCACCTCCCCTTCGCCCCCCACAGTTTTTTTCGGCTCACATCCCTGTTTCCAGACCTCCGCCAGCTCCATTCTCCCTCGGGAAAAATGTCAACGTCCTCCAAGGTCCACAAACAAGCAGTACAACTGCAACCTGGGACCACGTCTCCTCCTCTCCCCACGAAGGTGCCTGGGACTCGGTCTCCTGCAGTCCCGCCAGGCCCACTATAGCCCCAGGGCCTTGGAACCAGCCGTGCTCTGGCCTGTCCAGGCCCCGCTGCGCTGCGTCCATTGCAGCCCCCTGGCCAGTCTTCCCGACTCTGACATCCCACAGAGCCACCCCAGTCTGTCTGTGCAGATGCCCTGGAGGTTTCTCGGGGCTTTGCTCCCATGTGGTGGGAAAGTCCTAAAAGGAGGGGTCCCAGGAAGGGCCCAGGGCCCAGGCACCCTGACTCCCACCCAGGTCGATAAGCACGGTGAAGGGCACCTCGGAGAACAGCTGGTCCCCAGCCCACCTTCTCCACGAGAGGCTCTGTGGTCCCACTCTCCCCTACCCCAGCCCCCCACGCCCCCCCACCCAGTGACCCAGAAGGGCAAGTGCTCCACAGGGGCCCAGTGGTCTGTGCTGGGTCAACAGGGAGATCCCAGGGTGGCAGAGCAGCAAGGGAGGAGTTCAGGGAGCCCCGACGTGGATAGCACTGACCGGAGGAGGGGAACTGAGGAGGGAAATCTGCAGCGGGGGCCTGGGGAGTGGGCTGGGGAGGCGGGCTGAGGGGGGTGCTTCAGCTGACAGATGGGAGGGGCCAAGGCCAGTGACGCCCACACCCCAGGAGGGGCTCACCTCATCCTTATACTTGGTGATGTAGGAGTAGATCTCGTGCAAGGCACTCATGCTGTTGAACTGGCTCAGGTGCAGCCGCGACTGCTCGGCCAGGTACGCGCTCATGTCCTGGTCGCTGATGGCTGGCATCTTGGCGATGTCAGCATAGTACCTGCGGCCACAGGGGAGGGAAGTAAGTGCCCCCTGCAGTGCCCCACAGCCCACCCGGTGCCCACCTGGTGCCTGCGCCACCCACCTCTCCACCCAGCTCTTGTAGTTGGGGATGTCCTTGGCGTAGAGCAGCTTGTTGGAGGGAGAGTCCTTGCCCAGCTTGTGCTCGGAGGTGGAGCAGGAGTCCATGAAGGTCTGCGCCACCACCGACAGGCAGGCGTCTGTGATGCTGCTCTTGTGAATGTCGAACACGAACTGTGGGTTCTTGATGACGTTCACCCAGAAGCGCAGGGGCAGGCTGAGGGGGGCGCGGGCGCGGGTCAGGGCCTCGGACTATACCCAATCGGCTGGCCACCCCACCTGGCGGGACCCCGGCGCGCCCCCTCCCCTCCGCACAGTAGGGGCGGGGTCAGCTGGGGATCGACACCCCTCCTGGCTCTCACCTTTAAAGTGGCCATGGATTTTCCCGGATGGGGAAACTGAGGCCCCCGCAGGATCAGGGCGGGGCCATGAGAAAGGCAGAGCCTCCTGGGCTATCTCCTACCACCCGGCCAGGGGCAGCTGCCTCTAACCTCCCTGGCCTACCACCTGGGCTATATTTTCTCTCTCGCACACCCACATACACACACACAACCCTGCATGCACACAAAAGCCGCTCCCTGGGGGCTGTCACCCCACAAACGCACACTCACACCCAGATACACACACGTTCAGAGTCCCACAGGCACGGTCCACGAAGAAGGACATACAGGCCAGTGCACTTCTCTCCTCCCCGGGACTCACTGCACACAGATCCGCCTGTGCGCTCAAGCTCAAGGCTGGCCAGAGCCCTGTGCCCTGATCCTGTCCCAGCAACTGACCCAGGAAGGACTCCAAGGGACTCCAACAGCCTCCACACTCCCTCCTCTGTGCCTGGGCCCCATCTATGCCCTTCAGCTGCGCCAGACCCTGGGGATTAGCCCCAGACTAGGGTTCGGACAGGAGAGTGACTAGCTGGGGAGCAGGGGAGGCGAGGGCTCCAGAGTGGAAGGCTGAAGAGGAGGGCTGAGGACGGCCACAGCCCCAGAACACAGGCCTGGCATGAGGAAGGGGGCTGGGGAGGGGGTGCTCCAGGCAAAAGGAAGACAGGCCCACTCAGGGCACAGGCGCCAGCCCCCCCCCAAGTACCCGCCACCTCCCAGAGCCGGCCATCCTCCTCCCATTCCTCCTCTGTGTGCAGGAGTGGCCCGCTCTGCCACTCCCTGCTGTGTGCCTGGGGCAGATGGCTGCGCCTCTCTGAGCTCCATGATCCACCCCCAGGCCAAAGGAGCTGCCAACAAGCCTGGACCAGACTGCAGGAAGGGCTTCATGCATGGTGGGCCCCATGGAGACTGCCTGCATTCCTGTTTCCTGGTCACTAAATCATGTAGGGCCTGGCCCAGCCTGTGCCGAATTCCTCACACAAGGACGCTTGGGCATGCACTGTGAAAAAGCCAGGTCCACCAGCCAGCCAAGTAGGGGCCTGTGCTCAGCTCTGTCCCTGACCAGCCCAGGAGGCTGAGCTCCGGCTGCTCGCTTAGCATGTGGCCCCGCCCAAGTAGTCGGCGGCCCCGCCCTCTGTGCCGGCCCCGCCCACCCGCTGCGCCAGCCCCGCCCCCTTGCTGGTCACCAGTTGCTCTTCCAGGTGTGCCGCACGTCAGCGTCGTGGATCTGGTGCTTGTCGGCCTGCTCGTCCAGGAAGTCGAACATGTACTTGATGGCCAGTGGCAGGGCGCTGCCCCGGTGCGCCGTGCTAAAGATGGTCTCGAACAGGTCGTCCACAAACTTCTGCAGCGTGCCCTGCGGGTGGGCAGGCAGCCAGGGGTCCAGGGGCTGCCTCCCACCGCCCCGCCCCAGGGCGGCCCGCGCAGGCCCCCACCCCAGTGCTGCCGCGCTGGGAGGGGCAAGTGGTGAGAGTGAGGGGCTCTGGCTCATCTCCCCGGGGGGGCCCCCACAGCAGCCAGCTCGGGGGCAGGGCCCACCTTCGTGGCCAGGAGCCTGGTCAGGTAGATCTCGGAGACCATCTTGCTGCCACGGTCCCCCTCCCGCTGGTCCAGGTGGTCGTGGTTCTTCACCAGGTGCCACAGCTTGGTGCCACTCTCCAGGTCAGGCGTGATCATGGGCGTCCGTGAGCGCAGGCTGTCGGGGCTGCTGGCCGTGCGCAGCATGCTCTCTACAGGGGCCCACTTGTCAGCGCAGGTCTCTCCCACCAGCCCCTGCAGGCGCCCTTCGGGACTCCACCCGCCTCCCAGACCCTCAGTTTCTTCATCTGAAAACCAGTGCACCATGGGCTGATGGGGACACATGGTTGAATTGGGTGGGAAACCCAAGGGTCCAAGTGACAGGTCGTGACCGGGTCTCCTCAGCCCACCTGTCTGACCTGCTGCAGCAGGAAGCTTGGCCCCAGCCCCCAACCCCCAGCCCCCAGCCCCCGACCCGGCCTACCCACCTCCACCCCGACGCTGCCCCCGGCCCCCAGCCCCATTCCCAACCCCTGGCCCCAGCCCACAGCCCCACCCATGCCCCCGGCTCCCAGCCCCCCTCGCCCC
>PVIY010049000.1:0-16977 GCA_004026745.1 Myrmecophaga tridactyla | reverse complement strand
CACCCCTGGCCCCTGTCCTAATTGTAACGTAAGCCCTCACAGGAGAAGTTTCCAGCAGTGCCCATCTCTGAATCTCTCTTCCCACCAGGCGCTCTGGACAAGGTAGGCCCCTCCTGGGGCCCTGTTTCACCCTGTGAGTGGCCGTGGTTAGATTGAACTTGGGTCACGAAACAGGAGAAGAGAATGCCACCAGCCAGCCACCCCAGGAGGGAATGCGTCCTTCAGAGAGCACCTTTCCTATGTGGGGCAGTCTGGCCACCGCAGCTCCCTGTTTCCCCAAGACAACAAAGAATCTGGCATCTTTGGGCCTTCAGGAGAAGAGTCACAGGGACATTATTTAAGCATTCTACAAATTTGGGAATGGGCATAGATATCATAAACCTTTAGTTCCCAAGTACCCAGTGTGGCATGGGGTGGGGTTGGGGTCTCCGGACCCTTCCCAAGACACCCCAGACCCCACAGATGAGGTCGCTGGTGATCCCACATGCTCACCGCTCCCCTGGGGCCGCATGGGGGATCCTCACCTTGTACCTTAGGAGTTTGAGGGAGCAGAGTGCCGCGGGAGGCACCAGGTCCAACTCTGGACTGACTCTAGGGTGTTGACTCCCGTGGG
Organism: Myrmecophaga tridactyla; assembly: GCA_004026745.1. Classification (NCBI taxonomy): domain Eukaryota; kingdom Metazoa; phylum Chordata; class Mammalia; order Pilosa; family Myrmecophagidae; genus Myrmecophaga; species Myrmecophaga tridactyla. The sequence continues at coordinate 16,364 of PVIY010049000.1, read as the reverse complement.
CCTTTGCCGCTGCTGTGCCTTCCAGAACACCCTATTCATCCTTCAAAACCCCACACAGACAGCCCTGGGGCTGGGAAGCTTGCCGAGCCCCTTTCAGGAAGTAGAACCTCCTGGCCACAACTTCTGGCACCCGAGGCCCCTGCCTTGCACAATGCCACCTGCGGCCTTTGGCTTGCTGTTTCAGCCTTAAGTCCAAGCAGATCTCCGACCTAGAGAAATGAGTGCCCCCAGCAGCGCATGTCTTGGATCTGTCAGCCACGTGACCATTTACAAAGGTGCTTTTGTCCCATTTCCTCACCCGGACGAGGCTGGTAGGAAAGCAGAGACTCTCCCCAACCCTCCTTCTGCCTGCAGGGCCACCCCACACCCCTCGCCCTCCAGGGGAGCGGCCTGGCCCCCCCAGCCAAGAGACAGGAACCACGCTTTACGAAATGAAATCATAACGTCGCATTTTTCACATGAGCGCTGTCCTGAGCTCCAGGCTCCTTCCCTCCTCTTGGGGCCTCTAGCTTGGCAGGGTTAGGGTTAGGGTTAACCCTAACCCTCCAGTCACGTTTTGAGCATCTCCCTCACTGGAGGTTGAGCAGGACAGAGCCGAGTGGCAAACACCTGGGAAACCTGCCGCTTGGGTAGTGCAGTGCAGCCAGGCCCACAGCTCATGCAGGTAGGGAGCTCCTGGCCTGCTGGGATTTTGTTCCAGACCTTAGCAGCTGGTGGAGGGGAGGGAGGAGCTCTGCAGGGAACAGGCAGGCCTGGCCCCACCCCAGGCAGCTCCCAGGGCTGCAAACACACTAGGGCGGCAGCTCCCACGTCCACTCTTGAAGGCCACATTTATGAAGGCCTGACGAGGAGCTGGGAGGGTTTTGTGCACGTCCCGTTGCCCATCTGCCCCAGGCGGCAGAACTGGGGTTGCCTTCCCTCCTCAGGCAACACGGCGAGATCAGTGTGGCCGGGCAGTGTTCAGTCAGGAGAGAGAAAGGGGGTGTGCGGTGCACCCCAGCACGTGTGCTTCTCAGAGGGGGCCGGGCAGCCTGCATCCAGCCTCGCCTCCTGCCCACTCCCCACAGGCTGCTGCCGGGCTGGAGCGGCCCGGGTCCCACAGCCCCTCCCCGCCTGCCGGCGCCTCAGCTGCATGGCCCTCCACCGTCACCCATCCCTTCCGGGAAGGCCCCATGAGATGTTGCCCGTCTCCCAGGCCTCCCAGCTGGGGTCGGGCTTCCTCCTTCCTGAGGCCTGGATTACAGGGAGGCTCGGGTGGGCCCTGGTCCTGTCCAGGACAGGAACACATGCCCGGCGTTCGTGGGTGACCTCGTGGGAAACTTCCAGTTTGCTAAGGCTGCTGAAATGCAATATGCCAGGAGTGGATCAGCTTTTACAAAGGGGATCTATTAAGTGACAAATTTATAGTTCTAAGGCCATGAAAATGTCCAAATTACAGGATCAACAAGAGGATACCTCCACTCAAGAAAGGCCCATCATGTCCAGGATTTCTGGGTCATATGGGAAGGCCGGCAGCCACCTCTGCTGTCCTTCTCTCCAGCTTCTGGGCTCACACGGCCCTCTCAGCTCCTGTGGGTCCTTCTGGCTTCCCCTGGGGTGGTTCTATCTGCATCTCCAAATGTCCATCCCTTGACCTCCTCACTCAGCTCTCTTGGCTCTTTTAAGGACCCCAGTAAACTAACTAAGACCCTCCTTGACTAAAAGGCCACATCTCCATGGGAATAATCTAATCAAAAGATCCCACCCCACCATGGGTCAGCCCCCCGCCCCCAAGACTGGATTAGAAGAACATGGCTTTTGCTGGGGTACATAGCAGTTTCAAACCAGCATAGAAACTGAGGCAGAGGGGTTGAGGGGCTTGCTCAGGGTTGCAGCCACTAAGTGGGAAAGCCCTGATGTGATCCCAGATCTGATTCGGGAAATAACAGTCCCGTCCTCCCCCCTGGGCTGGCACCCTGCAAATGCAGGGACATGCTCCTCCCCACCATCCCAGTAGCCTCACAGCCCCCTGGCCCGGCATGGTGCCTACCCACGGACAGCACAGCAAACAAGCAAGGGAGACGGTTGTGAAAGAACACAGGGGCAAAGGAACGAATCGCTTAATGTCTGGCAAAGCTCCCCACTGGGTAATTCTACAGTTCTGATGAAAGCCAGCCCAGCAGTCCCCTGCTGGAATTACTGTTTTGTGTAACTGTGAATTAGCCTGCTGTTTAGGGTAAACCTGGCAGCACTGTTAAATGGAGGTGGGGTTTAAATGGAGCCTGGAACCGTGGCACACCTGTGCACGGGTGCTTGGCCAGCCCAGTGTGGGGACACCAGGACACGCCTGCCGTCACGGCATGGGTGGCTCACTGAGTCCCAAGGGGGAGGACAGTGAAATTAATACATTGCATAGCAAGCTCAGGCTTTGGGTATCGGTTTCCAAGAAGTGAAAATAATAAGCTTCAGATTGATCTATTTTTCTTATAAGCTTCTCTTTGTTCTCAAAAAGCACCCTCGTCTGAAGGGCAGACTTCTGGGTCCGGGATGTTGTCTGCACGGGTTTCCCTCCCCTTATTTCATTTGCTGCTCACGTAGTCAGATGAGGCTGGTGGCCTCACAGCGTCGTCACCCCGAGGCCCAGAGCTGTGGTTTAGCCCAGCTGTGGCATGAGCACTTGCGGTTGTAGCCCTTTGTCCCTGGGCCACTTTCCCACCAGGCCACACGTGGGCTCCCAGGCTGGGCCCAGCCTACCTCGGCTCTCTGTCAGTGGTTACGATGAGCTGCGCTGGCCTTGAACCCTACGCTCCAACCTCCCAGCCCCCACCTCGGACAGGAGAACTCCTTAGTATCTCTGCTGTCATTCTGGCAGCGAGCTTTCCCGGGGTACGGGGTGTGGATCTTGCCCCTCCCTCCCTCCAGGCTCCCCTCTCACCCCTGTGGAAGCAGGTCCCCTTGCAAGCAGGCGATTTCTCCCCTGGGAGCATCCTGCAGGCCCCTTGCATGGGCACCATAGCAGAGCAGACTGCTCCCCTCTTGGCCCCCAAACCTGAGCCACAGAGAGGTCGTCCGTGGTTGGTGATACATGCCACCTCATCCCCACGCCCTGCTGGGGCCCAGGACCCAGCCCCACCCATCCCCACCCATCCCCGACTGAGTGACCTTCCATGGACCACACCGACCCGTTTAGAATAAGGCCCAGGCTGGTGCTGGGGACGGCTCTGAGGCACGCAGGGGGCTCTCCCTCCCTAGATCCAGCCAGGCCCTGTGCCAGGCACTGGGGACGCCTTCCGGGAACCTGCGGCCTCCTGGGGCTTTGTAAATAAGACACAGAGGCAGAAAAACCACACAGGAAACCGCACAGGCAGGTGGGGTGGGTGAGAGGCCACGCCAGCCTGTTGGGTGGGTGGGAAGATGGGGAGGGGATGTTCTGCTGGAGGGGGGAGCGCTGAGGGAGGATAGGTGTCTGCCATCCGGAGGGAAAGCTGGGGAGCTGTGGGAGGGGAGCCTTGTCCCAGGGGCCCGGCCTGTGCAAGCCAGAGAGTGCTGCCTTCCACTCCAAAGGAGCAAGGGAGGACTTGTCAACTCCATGAGGGGGCCTCACTTGCATTTTAGCAAAATCCCTCACGGCTTGAAGGGGAGGTAAGGCTTGGGCAGGTGTGGGGAGGCCCTGAGGAGGCCCCTTCTGTACCCAAGCAGGAGATGGAGCTGGAGCTGGTGAGAAGCTGCTGGGAAGTGGGGCGACAGATGTGCTGTGTACGTGGGGATACTGGGGGAACAGGGACGCCCAGTGCAGCCCAGCTCCTGGAACACAGACCCTTCCTGTCTGATGCCCTTGACCCAACCTGGTCCCAGTCCCCCAGGTCAGTTCGATAGGTTCTGGAAAGGACATCCTTTCCCAGGGACATATTTTGTGCAGCCAGAGGGGTGGTGGGCCAGCTCAGCAGAAGATCAAAGATGGTCGAGGGGCCCCAGAAGCCAGGTGGGGGGCAGGAAACAGTGTGGGTGGTGCAGTTACCTGCCAGGCTCACTGCTTGAGGCCCGGCTACTGCAGACCCTGCCCTCTGGACCACTGGCTTACTGAGGAGCAGAGTCCCACAGGGGACAACTCTGGAGCTTGCAAGAAGGCCGGTGGGACGGGGGTGGGGCCCCGACTCAAAGGATCTGGGGCAGCCAGGGAGGGGCACATCCCACAGTCAGGCCACGTCGGATCGAAGGGGCACTCCAAGACGGGCCTTCCAAGGGCAGAGGTGCAGGGTGGAGGGAGGAGGCATTTCAGGGAGCCCCAGAAGGCCACAGGAGGAATTGGGGCCAGCGGGGGCAGGCGCTGGGACTGCAGGTTGGAGTACTGGGCAGGCACTTCACAGGGGCGCAGGTCAGAAAAGGAGCAGACTAAAGCCAGAAAACGTGCTTCGGTTTAGGGCCCAGGAGGGCAGGCTTCCCGCTGAGCTGACCGCCATTCTGTTCTCAGCCGCTTGCTGATTTGGAGCCTAGGGAGGTGGATAAAAATAGATGCCAGAATTGTCTAAAATCAGTCGGCAAACTGGCAGCCAGATGGTGCTGGTCCTGTGCCCAAGAGGTAAACTATTTTGAATGTGCAAAGGGCTATTTTTGAAGTTTTAATGGTGGAGCTGCCGCATGGTACCTCGAGTGGGTCACATCGAGACGCCACAGGGGCCTGCACCTGCCTGCGACGCTGGGGACAGCGGGTGCTTCTGCGTGCGCCGGCCAGCCGTGCCTCTTAGCAGGTGGGGCTCAGCCCGAGGGGCAGGAGGTTGGTGGGCGAACACCGCCTGGGTGACTCAGCCAGGCCCATCCCAGGGGAACCCAGGCTGAGCCCAGCAGCCACACTGGGGTCCCAGGACCTCACCCTCGGTCTTGGGCGCCTGGGATGACTGAGTTTCTCCCAACGTGGTGGCTCCTGAGAACATCTCTGATCCTGCCGGGCACCCGGGCTGGTGGGGCTGGGCTGGGTGTACCTGGCATAGGCACCTGCACCCCTCACTGCAGCGTGGGGACACTGAGCCGGGAGATGTGAGACCTCTCCCCGGGGAGCTGGGGCTGCTATGTGCCCAGCCAGCCAAGCTCCAATATTGCAGCGCCTCTCCAAACCCACATACCCCATCGTCCTGGAGAGAGGAGGGTGGACCAAGAGAGCTAGAGGATGGAGGATGGGTGGCTGGTCCCCAGGGATGCTGGGGGAGCCCTCTTGGCTGGGCCTGTGAAGGCCACTGAGGCAGGGCAGGCAGGGGCCAGTGCCTCTGGAGTCCGGTGGACCTGGCCTGACCCTCAGCACTGCTCCTTCCTGCTTTTGCGTCGCGTGTGCTCTGAGCTTCTGCTGCTTCTTGTGCAAAGTAGGGCAGCCTGCTGCTTCCTCAGGGAGGAGGGGATTAGACCCCTGGCATGAGCTTCTCACTACACAGAGGGCCTCAGGGAGGTGGTGACTCTACACACTTCTTTTCTTAGTTACCACCGCAGTACCCCGGGCCAGTGTGGGGCGGTGCCCACAGCAGTGACACCTGCCTCACAGCAAATGGAGGGGCTAATGAGGTGGTGTGGTTGGTGGGGTGGCAACCCAGTCCCTGGGGAGAGAAGGGCCGGACAGCCTGCCCGCCTGGGAGCCTAGAAACCTGAGCATAGCTGCAGCGTGGCCACGTGGCATCAGACCCCTGGCAGGTCCCAGCCATGGAATCTGCTGTGGGTGCCAATGGCTGAAGATGGAGGCAGTCCCAAGCTCGGCCAGGGCACCCTGCCAGCCTGGGGGTCACTCACACCCCCAGCCAGCATTCTCAGCCACAGCCCACCTGCCCCTTCCCTGAATGGGAGGCACTGACGGTGGGTGAGATAGATGTTTAGGGGCAGCCACTGCAGGGCAAGCTTGATCTGGCTCCTGGCATCCTGCAGACCTCCTGAGAATTTAGGCCACTCATGGGATGGCAGGGACCCAGGCCCTGCTCTTCTACCCACATTTGGGAACAGCAGGGCCGTTGTCATGTTTAGGATTAAGGACAGTGAAAGTGATTTAACTTGTCCTCTTTAATCCTGGAGCTCAGAGACTCTCTGGTGGGTGCCGGGAGGCTCCTGCTAGGACAGCTATCATGGTCAGGTTCATGTGTCAACCTGGTCAAGTGCTGGTACCTTTTGTCTAGTTGGGCAAGTGCTGGCCTGTCTGTTGCTATGAGGACGTTTCATAGAATTAAATCATGATCACGTTGGCTGCATCCACAGCTGATTCCATTTGTAATCAGCCAAGGGGAGTGTCTTCTGCAATGAGTGATGCTTAATCTAATCACTGGAAGCCTTTTAAGGAGGATTCAGAAGAGACAGGCTCTCTTCCTGGTTCGACCGGTGAGCCGCTCCTGTGGAGTTCATCCAGACCCTCCATCGGAGTCATCAGCTTCACAGTCTGCCCTGCGGGTTTTGAACTCCATGTTCCCACAGTTACGTGAGGCACTTTTATAAATTTTATATTTACGAGTCTTTCCTGTTGATTCTGTTTCTCTAGAGAACCCTAACTAATACAACTTGGTACCAGGAGTGGTTCTTAAGAAACAGAATCTTAAAAATGGGTTTTTATGAATGACTTTCTACTCTGACTGGACTTAAAGGCACTAAGGACTCTGATTTCCATAATCAGAATGACATTGCCAGTCCATGGAGTGAGTTGGCAAAAGAGGCAGTCAAAATATCACCATTCGATTCTTCTAGTGCTTCGCTTATACAAAGCCAGGCTCTGGGGATAAAGTTTTTAACACCTTTACAGAGTTTTGTGGAAATAGGAAGTACAGAGATGTTGACTGGTTTTTGTTAGATACACTGTTTACATTAACGAGTGAGTGAAAGGGATGGGCTTAAAGCTTCAAACAAGAAGCTTAAGTGCCATCTGACAGAGGTAGACGTTTCTGTGAGTGTCTTGAAGGAAAATCTTATTTCCTGTAGCCGTAGACTTGAGATCTCCAAAAATCAGACTCAGAATCTTATTGTTAGAGTAGCAACTTTACAACATAAACTGAAATCTCAATCTTGGACGACGTCTGCTATTAAAGTGAAGGCATTGGTTGGAAAGGAGCAAGACCCTGAAAAATGGAATGGTGACATATGGATTGATAATAATGTCGGTGGAGAGGTTGAAACCCTAGATCATGCTGAGTCTTCTCTAGATAACCCTGTATCTAGACATAGCTGCCCTACCTCCAGCCTGCCTTGAGGAGTTGGCCACCCAACCTCCTCCTGAAGGGATTAGTCCTAGAGTGATTAATCCTGTTTCACCAGATGAAACTGCAAATGAATGCCCTGAAGCAAATGGCTTGGAAGACACTTTTAATTCTTTTCATGAACCACCCCCACCACCCCTCCTTTCCTCCAAACCTATAACTAGACTGAAGTCCCAGTAGACTCCTAAAGGCGAGGTACAAAGTATCACACACGAGGAAGTACGTTATACTCCAAAAGAACTGTGTGAGTTTTCCAATTTATATAGACAGAAATCGGGGGAATATGTGTGTCAATGGATTTTAAGGGTGTGGGATAATGATGGGAGGGATATAGGGCTGGATCAGGCTGAATTTATTGATATGGGCCCACTAAGGAGAGATTCAGCATTCAATGTTATGGCTCAAGGGGTTAGAAAAGGCATTAACAGTTTGTTTGGATGGTTGGTTGAAACATGGATCAAAAGGTGGCCGATAACACTTCATGAGGTTGAAGTACCAGAACTGCCCTGGTATAATGTAGATGAGGGGATCCAGAAGCTTAGAGAGATTGAATTGTTAGAGTGGATTTATCATGCAAAGCCTGCTCTTACACCCCAGGAATGTCCAGAGGATGCACCTTTTACCAGAACAGTGAGAAATAAATTTGTGAGACTAGCACCATCATCCCTGAAGAGCTCTGTAGTTGCGCTTTTCTGTAGGTCAGATATTACTGTAGGAACTGCTGTCACTGAGCTGGAATCCTTAAACACAGTGGGGATGACCAGATCCCAAGTTGGCAGAAGTCAGGTGGCAGCACTTAATCACTAAAGACAGGGTGGACATGGCTATTATAATAGACAGCAAACTCAAAGCAGGCGTCAAAATAATCTGACTTGCAGAGATTTGTGACGTTGGCTAGTAAATCCTGGGGTACCTAGAAATACGATAGATGGGCAGTCTACTACATTCTTGTTCCAGCTGTATAAATAAAAGAGTTCTAGGTCAAGTAAACAGAAGTCTAACCTGAATTACAAAAACACAGAGTCACGCCCCCTTAATCAGTTTCCAGCCTTGAGACAGTTTACAGACCCAGAGCCCCTTGAATGAAGGGGAGGCCAGGTCCCTTTGGGGGAGAACCCTGTTCCACTGCCACAATTCTATACTGTTAATCTTCCTCTGAGCCTTGTCCAAGGACACCAACGGCCTTTTACCAGGGTAACTGTGCATTGGGGAAAAGGAAATGATCAGATATTTCAGGGATTATTAGACACTGGTTCAGAAGTGACATTAATTCCAGGGGGCCCAAAACATCACTCTGGTCCACCAGTCAGAGTGGGGGCTTATGGAGGTCAGGTGATCGATGGAGTTTTAGCTCAGGACCGTCTCATGGTGGGTCCAGTTGGGGCCTGGACCCATTCTGTAGTTATTTCCCAGTTCCAGAATGCATAATTGGAATAGACATATTGAGCAACTGGCAGAATCCCCACATTGGCTCTTTAACTCGTGCAGTGAGAGCTATTATGGTGGGAAAAGCCAAGCAGAAGCCACTAAACTGCCCCTACCTAGCAAAATAGTAAATCAGAAGCAATACTGGATTCCTGGAGGGATTGCAGAGATTACTGCCACTCTTAAGGACTTGAAGGATGCAGGCGTGGTGATTCCCACCACATCCCCATTCAACTCTCCTATTTTGCCTGTGCAGAAAAGAGATGGGTCTTGGAGGATGACAGTGGATTATCGTAAGCTCAACCAGGTGGTACCTCCAATTTCAGCTGCTGTTCCAGATGTGGTATCATTGCTTGAGCAAATCAGTACATCCCCTGGTACTTGGAATGCAGCTATTGATCTGGTAAATGCTTTTTTCTCAATAGATGTTAGTAAGGATCGCCAGAAACAGTTTGCTTTCAGCTGGCAAGGTCAGCAATATACTTTCATTGTCCTACCTCAGGGGTATGTCAACTCTCCAGCCCTATGTCATAATCTTGTCCGCAGGGATCTTGACAGTTTCTCCCTCCCACAAGACATCAAAATGGTCCATTATACTGATGATATCATGTTGATTGGACCTAGTGAGCAAGAAGTAGCAACTACTCTAGACTTACTGGTAAGGCATTTGCCTGTCAGAAGATGGGAGATAAATCCAACAAAAATACAGGGCCTTCCACCTCAGTGAAATTTCTAGGTGTCCAGTGGTGTGGAGCATGTCGAGATATCCCTTTTAAGGTGAGGGATAAGTTACTGCATCTGGCCCCTCCTACAACCAAAAAAGAGGCACAACACCTAGTTGGTCTGTTTGGATTTTGGCAAGAACATATTCCTCATTTGGGTGTGCTACTCCAACCCATTTATCGAGTGACCAGAAAAGTTGCTAATTTTGAGTGGGGACCTGAACAAGAGGAGGCTCTGCGACAGGTCCAGGCTGCTGTACAAGCTTCTCTGACACTTGGACCACATGATCCAGTAGATCCAAACGTGCTGGAAGTGTCATTGGAGAATAGAGATGCTATCTGGAGCCTTTGGCAGGCCCCTATAGGAGAATCACAATGCAGACCCTTAGGATTTTGGAGCAAAGCCTTACCATCTGCTGCAGATAACTACTCTCCTTTTGAGAAACAGCTTTTGGCCTGCTACTGGGCCTTAGTAGAGACAGAATGTTTATCCATGGGCCACCAAGTTACCATGAGACCTGAGTTGCCTATCATGAGCCGGGTGTTGTCTGACCCACCAAGCCATAAAGTTGGGCTTGTGCAGCAGCATTCTATTGTAAAATGGAAATGGTATATAAGACATAGGGCCAGAGCAGGTCCTGAAGGCACAAGTAAGTTACACGAGGAAGTGTTCCAAATGCTCATGGTCTCCACTCCTGCCACATGGCCGTCTCTTTCCCAGACCAGAGCTATGGCCTCTTGGGGAGTTCCTTACAGTGAATTGACTGAGGAAGAGAAAACTCGGGCCTGGTTTACAGATGGTTCAGCATGATATGCAGGTACCACCCGAAAGTTGTCAGCTGCAGCACTGCAACCCCTTTCTGGGGTGTCCTTGAAGGACAATGGTGAGGGGAAATCCTCCCAGTGGGCAGAACTTCGAGCAGTGCACCTGGTTGTTCATTTTGCTTGGAAGGAAAACTGGCCAGAGCTGAGTTTGTATGCTGACTCATGGGCTGTTACTACTGGTTTGGCTGGATGGTCAGGGACTTGGAAAGACCATAATTGGAAAATTGGTGACAAAGAGTTCTGGGGAAGAAGCATGTGGATAGACCTTTCTGAGTGGGCTAAAAACATGAAGATATTTGTGTCCCATGTGAATGTGCACCAGAGGGTGACTTCAGCAGAGGAAGGTTTTAATAATCAAGTGGATAAGATGACCCATTCTGTGGATACCAGTCAGCCTCTTTCCCCAGCAACTCCTGTCATTGCCCAATGGGCTCATGAACAAAGTGGCCATGGTGGTAGAGATGGAGGTTATGCATGGGCTCAGCAACATGGACTTCCACCCACCAAGGCTGACGTGGCTCCAGCCACTGCTGAGTGCCCAATCTGCCAGCAGCAAAGACCCACACTCAGCCCCCAATATGGCACCATTCCCCAAGATGACCAGTCAGATACATGGTGGCAGGTTAATTACATTAGACCACTCCCTTCATGGAAGGGGCAGTGATTTGTTCTAACAGGAATAGATACATGCTCTGGATATAGATTTGCTTTCCCTGCACGCAATGCTTCTGCCAAAACTACCATCCATGGGCTTACAGAATGCGTTATCCATCGTCATGGTATTCCACATAGCATTGCTTCCGATCAAGGAACACACGTCACAGCAAATGAAGTGCAGGAATGGGCACATGCTCTTGGAATTCTCTGGTCTTACCATGTTCCCCATCATCCAGAAGCAGCTGGATTGATAGAATGGTGGAATGGCCTTTTGAAAACTCAATTATGGTGTCAACTAGGTGGCAATACCTTGAAAGGCTGGGGTAATGTTCTCCAGGAAGCTGTGTATGCTCTGAATCAGCATCCACTGTATGGTGTTTCCCCCATAGCCAGGATCCATGGGTCCAGGAACCAAGGGGTGGAAATGGGTGTGGTACCACTCACTGTTACCCCTAGTGATCCACAAGGAAAATTTTTGCTTCCTGTCCCTGCGACCCTGAGCTCTGCTGATCTACAGGTTTTAGTTCCAAAAGGGGGAGTGCTTCTACCAGGAGAAACAACAATGATTCCACTGAACTGGAATCTAAGACTGCTACCTGGTCACTTTGGGCTACTCATGCCCCTGGATCAACAAGCCCAGAAGGGGATTACATTACTGGCTGGGGTGATTGACTATCAGGGGGAAGTAGGACTGCAACTACACAATGGAGGTAAAGAAGAGTTTTCCTGGAATATAGGGGGATCCCCTAGGGCATCTTTTAGTACTACGGTGCCCTGTGATTAAATCAATGGAAATCTGCAACAACCCAATCCCAGCAAAACTACCAATGACTCTGAAACTTCAGGAATGAAGGTTTGGGTCACCCCACCAGACAAAGAACCATGGCCAGCTCAAGTTCTTGCTGAGGGTAAAGGGAGCTTGGAATGGGTAGTGGAATAAGGTAGTGATAAATATGAACTTTGACCACGTGATCAGTTGCAGAAATGAGGTCTGTAATGCTGTTTTGTTCATGTTATACTATTTAAGTTGTAAGATATCAAGTTTAAGAATGAATATTACCCAAGGACTTACACCCTATTCTGGAGAGATTTAATGTGTTTCTGGTTATGTGCTGGACAGTTGAGTATTGTCAGGTGAAAAAAAAAAATGTCTTATTGTTGTCTATATAGAAATGAGGTATAGTTTAAGGTGATGAGTATAGCTGCCAAGTTGACAAGGGGTGGACTGTCATGGTCAGGTTCCTGTGTCAACTTGGCCAAGTGGTGGTACCAGTTTGTCTGGTTGGGCAAGTGCTGGCCTGTCTTTTGCGATGAGGACATTTCATAGAATTAAATCATGATCACATCGGCTACATCCACAGCTGATGCCATTTGTAATCAGACAAGGGGAGTGTCTTCTTTAATGAGTGATGCTTAATCTAATCTCTGGAAGCCTTTTAAGGATTCAGAAGAGACAGGCTCTCTTCCTGCTCTGGCCGGCAAGCCTCTCCTGTGGAGTTTGTCCAGAACCCTAACTAATACAGCGGCCCAGCTCAGACAGCATGCTGGGCCCACTGCCTCATAGCCTCCTTCCTGGGCTGGGCTTCTGGGACAGAGAGTCTTGGGTGGGCAGGCAGGGCCAGCCCCAGGGCTGGAATCCTGCCTTTTCTGTCTGAGGCTTTGCAGGTCTAGCTCTGTCTGGGGAGGCTCGGCAGGCTCCGCCTCCCCCACCCCTCCCCATAGGGCCCCATGCCCAGGCTGGCATCTTCTTGTCTCCGTAGTGCCCGTGCTTCCTGTGGCACTTTCCCCTGGACCCTGAGATGGGGGTAGGGCTGAGAGGCTAGACACCATTTCCATCCCCATCCATGTGTCTCTGGAGGAGGCAACCATCCGGCCCTTCCATCCTGCCTGTGAGGATGCCAGGGCGCAGGTGGTCGCTGGAGGGACACATGTTGGACTCAGGCTGGCAGCTGAGTTCCTCCTTCTGCCTTTTCCCACCACTCACATGATTTAGGACGCGAGCAGGAGGTGGGTCGGGGGCTTTGATTGGGATGAGTCTGATGGGTCCCTCAGAGTGGGGCACCACTGCGCTGGCTTCAGGTACAAAGTCACAGAGCCGCAGGGGAAACCTGTTCAGGCCTTGCCCCGTGGGCCAGGCCTTGCCCCATCAGTCAGGCCCTCCCTGGCCCCTGAGCCTCCCCCAGCTGGTCCCTCTGTGGCCCCAGATCTAATTCCATGCAGCCCCGTTGAGCACATAGCTCAGCATTCCAGGGTGGCATGGCCACATGGGGCCTGGGCAAGGCCAGCAGTAGCAGAAGAGACCCTGCGAGCTGGGAATAGATGCCAGCAAGGCACATGCAGGGAGCAAGGGGGCGGACCTGCTCTCAGCAGCCCACGGAGTGACCCCTCCTTGTGACCGAGCAACTCAGCTGCCAGAGATGACCCCTCCCTGAGGTTGGTAGTGGCAAAGGCCCTGGGTCCAGCCACACAAACCCCTTAATATTGGGACACAGCAGCCTCCTTCCTGCCCACCTCCTCAGGCGACCATGAACTTGGCCATCTATGTTTGCCCAGCCCAGCACTTGCACCTAAAGGAGACACCAGCCATCCCAGGATTTGACTTCTTGTCTCCAGCAGAGACTGAGGTGCTGGGCACCCATGGCCAGGTTGTGGGCCAGCAGCCCTGGCATAGGACACTGTCATCCCTGGGGTGAAGGGTGCTGGGATGCAGGTATAACCTGAGGCCAGGGCAGAGTCCTATTGCTTGGACAAGGTTATTCCCCTCATACTGGTTATTGTGTTGCCTCAAGAGCCCAGATGCACCCAGGAAGGCCGCAGGGAACTCCATGCCGCCCCTGCCCTCAAGCAGCCCCCAGACAGCCATAAAGATTCCATGTCAGGGGAATAAAGAGCCCATACAGGCAGGTGCACGGGGACGTGACCCCTCAGCCTGGTGCAGCCTCATTTTATTTCCTCCCCATCAAGTCTGTGCTTGCGAGAATGTCCCAGGCATCCCTGACCCAGAGGGGACACATGGCCTGAGGGAGGGGGCAGGCATGGGAAGCCACAGGGATCAAGACAGGGAAGAGCAGGAAGCTACAATACCTGGTAGGCCACAAGTGAGGGGTGGGGAGGGATAGGCTGAGTACATGAGGCTGGGAAAGATTTGGAACTGGGTCTGTGAAGGACTGACAGCCATCCCAGTCTGTGGGAAACACAACAAATACCCCATTTCCCCTTAGAAGAGAAAAAGTATTTAGAACCACAAACATGGAGGGTAGAAGGGAGGAAGCCTAATTCATCTTCACTCTGTGATCTGCTTTCCTTCTTTGCTTTGGCTGCCAGGAAAGCCAGATGTCACATAGGGCTCTCTGGCGTGGGTTTTGTGGAAATTATTACCACCTCTTTAATAGTGTGGTTTGTGTCCCTTTTATAAGGCTTCTTTTACATGATGTGTTAAATGAAAATAAGTACCCATCTATATTAAAATATGCACAGGTGGTTATGGGGCTCTGTGGACAGTGTTGGAAAGGAGTGGAGGCAGGCATAACGGGGCCGAGGGCAGCCACTTTGCAGGCTGCTGGGCCAGTCTGTTGTGAGGCAAGTAATATATGACACCAGGCAGGGACTCACAAACCGGTAGGAACCTGGAAAACTACAAAGCATACATTATCTTTCTCACCTGCAACGAGGCTCCGTGCTTGGCACATCCCTCGTCTCCGTACCCTCGTGGCTCTGCTCCCAGGCAGCCGGCAAGGGGAGCTTCCTTGTGTGGAGGTGGCCTGGCTCTGTGCAGGGACCTTTTGTTGGCCTGGGGTCCCAGCCAGTCCCCTTCTCTGAGCCCCAGTCTCAATGCGGGTTTCCCTTTAGCAGCTGGGGACCCACGACTCACTTGACTGGGCCCTGGGACAGAGGTGAACAAGGGGACATGGAGACGCAGGTCTCACAGGAGCAGCCCAGGGCCAAGAGGGTCCTTAGCTCTGGGTTAAAGTCCTGAGATGGAGGTCTGGCTGTGGCATCCACTGGCTCTGTGACTTTAGAATCTCGGTTTTTCCCATCGGTGGAATGGGCTAGGGGTCTCTGGCCACCCATCTCACAGAGCTCCTAGAAGGGTCTAGGACAACCTGAGGCCCCCAAAGGAACACTCTGCCCTTGTCACTGGTGCAGAACCAGCAAAGAGATGCCTTCTAGGGGTGGCTGTCATTAGGTCCACTGTCAGGACCCCCCCCTCCCAGAGACCTACAGCAGGGAGGGAGGGGCAGGGCTGGGGTGAGGCAGGAGGCCACCGCAGGACCAGGGAGGATGCAGCCTCGGCTCTAGTCACAGGCCAGGAACAGGAGGGTCAGACCTGGAGCCCAGGTCTCCAGTACCCACCCAGGGCCACCCAGTAGCATGGCAGCCAGTGGCTGCAGCCCCACTCTCATGGGTGGCCCTTACGGGCACATCATTCATAAACACCAAAGAGCCCAGAAAGCCTCTCCTGTCTTTAGAACCCTGTTAAGCACATAAAGAGATTTCCTTCTTTCCCCACCACCATCTGTCTCCCCGCCTCCCCTACCCCAACCTGCCAGTGGAAATCCCTACCCCTTTGAGAGAAGGGGGTTACTATGGCCTTTCGGGGAGGGTGGGAAGACCCTGGACCAGAGGCTGAGCAAAGGTACCCCCTCCCTGCAGCGAGCTGCGGCATCTGAGCCTCAGTTTCCTCATCTCTCAAATGGGATGATGCCCCTTCTCCAAGGTGAGGGGTTTGCTGGTGACCTGGAGTGGGAGCCCACAGGCGACCTGGGCTCGGGGGGAGTGGCGTTTGCAGGAACCCAGGTCTTTGGACTCTGCCCACACGACCTTTTCCACAACCCCTCCCTGGTTCCCTTGAGCGTGTCACACCACACCTCCAGGTCTCCATTCCCATATCTTAAGAATGGGGGCACCCTTTCCATGCCTGTCTGGCCTGGGTATGGAAGGGTGAGCTGCAGTGATGGAAGGCGAGCAGCTAACAGCCGGAAGCCGGCTAGTTATGCGATGGAGTGCCTGGGGCAGGGGGAGCAGCTGCTGGTCAAACTCTGGGCCGGAGCCCTTTCTGCCAAGCCTGGGGCATCCCCTGTGGGTGGCAGAACAGCAAGCCACCCCCTTCCACTCCTCTGAGGAGCCCAAGGGTCCCACACCCCTGCTCAGTCCCACCCTGTCCAGTCCCAGCCCTCTGAGAGGCTGTTCCCTCGTTTAGCAAACATTCTGAAACACCTGCAGAGTTTCAGGGATTCAGTGGGATGAAAAGAAACCAAGCACAGAGACGTGAACCAAGGTGTGGCTATGAGCGGGCCTGGTGGAGGTTTCCCGGAGGGGCAGATCTAAGGAAGAACTGGAGTTAGTGGGGAAGGCATGAGCTGAGCACAGCCACCCTGCAGATGTGGGTGGCCGCCCTGAGGGAGGAAGTGTGCCCAGCACCCCCTCACCAGGCACCTGGCACTTGGGCTCCCCCTCCCTACAGCCCTTCTGACAGGCGCTGCCTGGTCCTGTCTCACAGCAGAGGGGTGTGTGCCTGCTCCTCTCCAGGAAGGCGTGTGAC
>PVIY010048999.1:0-16980 GCA_004026745.1 Myrmecophaga tridactyla | reverse complement strand
AAATATCAAATTAAAACCTCCCCTATCTCTTGTCCCTTTCCCCCAATTATGTACCCTTGTATTCCCCCCAATTATATACCCCTGTGGTACTGTTACTGTCCTCCTGTTAACTATAGGCTGTAGTTTTCCCCATACAAGTTTATTATTGACTCTTTGTACAAAATCAGACTTTTGAAGGAATTCATGTAAAATCTTAATCGGTGGATACATGGCCTTATACATCCCCTTTCAATCATATTCACTTTCAATATGGAAATGTTACTTATAACCCCACTAGTTAGCTAACATCGCTTCTATCCATTCCCTTACATTTAAGTTCAGCCTCACTGGGTAACCTTTCCCCTGACTCTAGCTTCTGTGTGCCTCTCGGTTCCCCGTATTCTATAGTGTAAACCTGTGAAATTACCTTTACCAGAGTCATAATAGTGAAATCATACAGTATCTATTCTTTTGTATCTGACTTAATTTAGTCATCATTGTGTCCTAAAGCTCCATCCATGTTGACTTATGCTTCAGAACCTCATTTCTTCTTACTGCTGTATAATATTCCATCATATGTATCACCACATTTTGTTTATTCTCTTATCTGTTGATAGGCATTCAGATTGTTTCCATCTTTTGGCAATTGTGAAAAGTGCTGCCTTGAACCTTGGTGTACAAATGTCTGTTCATGTCACTGCTTTCAGCTCTTCTGGGTATTTGTTAAATATTGATATTGCTGGGTCATAGAGCATAGGGCAACTTGATTTTTACTTTTCTGAGAAACTGCCAAACTGTCTTCCAGAGTGGCTGTACCAGTATATATTCTCACCAGCAATGAATAAGAGTTCCGGTTTATCTATATCCTCTCTAACATTTATAGTTTTGTTTGTTTAATACCAACCATTCTTATAGGTGTGAGGTGATAGCTGTATTTGCCTTGTAGCTAATGAGAATGAGCATCTCTTCATATTCTTTTTAGCCATTTCTATTTACTCTTCAGAAAATTATCTATTCATATCCTTTGCCCATTTTATAATTGCATTGTTTGTACTTTTATTGTTGAGTTGAATAATTTCTTTATGTGCACAGGATATCAAACCTTTATTCAATATGTGGTTTCCAAATATTTTCTTCCATTGAGTTGGCTGCATTTTTACCTTTTTAACAATTTTTTGGAAGAGTTTGAACAGGATAGGTGTTAGTTCTTTTTGGAATGTTTAATAAAATTGCCCTGTGAAGCCATTCGGTCTTGGACTTTTCTTTGTAGGAAGATTATTGATGACAGTTTGAATCTCCTTACTTATAATTAGTTTGTTGAGAACTTCTGTTTATTCTCAAGTTAGTCTAGGTAGTTTGTGTTTTTCCAGGAATTTGTCCATTTCAGCCAAGTTGTTTAGCTTGTTGACATGTAGTTGTTCATGCTATTCTCTTATATAATTTTTAAAGTTTCTATAGGATTCGTGGTAATGACCCCCCCCCCCCCAGTTCTGATTTTGCTTATTTGTGTTCTCTCTTTTGTCAGCCTAGCTAGGGGTCCATCAATTTTCTTGATTTTCTCAAAGAACCGTCTTTTGATTTCATTGATTAATTCTCTTGCTTTTTTGTTTTCTAGTTTATTTCTGCTTTAATCTTTGTTATTTCTTTTTGTATATTTGCCTTGGGGTTAGTTTGCTGTTCTTTCTCCAGTTTCTCTAGGTGAGCAGTTAAGTCTTTGATTTTTGCTTGTTCTTGTTTTTTAATACAGGCATTTAGGGTGATACATTTCCCTCTCAGCATTGCCTTTGCTGTATCCCATAAGTTCTGATGTGTTGTATTTTTATTATCATTCATCTCCATATATTTACTGATTTCTCTAATAATTACTTCTTTGACCAACTATTTAAGAGTGTGTTGTTTAATCTCCATATATTTGTAAAATATGGTTCTTTGGTAATTATTAATTTCCAGCTTCATTCTGTTGTGGTCAGAGAAAGTGCTTTGGATAATTTCAATCTAGCTAAATTTATAAAGACCTGTTTTGTGTCCCAGCACATGATCTATCCTGCAGAATGTTCCATGAGCACTAGAGAAGAATTTATATCCTGGCGTTTTAGGGTATAAGGATATATATATATATATATATATATATATATATGTCTGTTAGGTCTAATTCATGTATCACATTGTTTAAGTTCTCTATTGCCTTGTTGATTCTCTGTCTATAGTGGAGAATGATGTACTGAAGTGCCCCACTATTATTGTTTTAACGTCTGTTGCTACTTTCAGTTTTATTAATGTTGGCCTCATGTTCTTTGGCGCTCCTTGATTAGGAGCATAAGCATTTATGGTTGTTATTTCGTCTTGGTGAATTGTCCCTTTTAATAATACGTAGTGCCCTTCATTGTCTCTTATGATGCCTTTACATTTAAAGTCTATTTTGCCTGATATTAGTGTAGTTACTCCTGCTTTCTTTTGGTTACAGCTTGTATAGAACATCTTTTTCATCCTTCTACTTTCAATCTATTTGTGTCCTTGGGTCTAAGATGCATCTCTTGGAAACAGCATATATGTAAATTATATATATTTATTTCATTCTGCCAATCTGTATCTTTTAATTGAAGAGTTTAGTCCATTAATGTTCAAAATTATTACTGTAAAAATAGTTCTTGAATCTACCATCTTATCCTTTAGTTTTTATTTGTTACATCTATAGATTGTTTTCCTTCTCTCTCTTTTTATCCTTTTAATTACCCTTACTAGTACTTTTCAATTCTGTGCCCTACTCCAGACCTACCTCTGCTGTCTTTTTTTTTTCAGCTGAGAGGACTCCCTTTAGTATTTCTTGTAGGGCATGTGTCTTGGTGACTTCTTCTCTCAGTCTTTGTTTTTCTTTGAAGATTCAATATCTCCCTCAAGTTTGAAAGACAGCTTGACTGGATAAGAATTTTGGGCTGGAAGGCTTTCTTATTCAGTATCTTAAATATGTCATACTACTGCCTTCTCATCTCCATGGTGCCTATCGAGTAACTGGAACTTGGTCTTGTGTTTTCCCTTGTAGGTAGTAGATCAACTTTTCTCATGTTGCTTTCAGGACTTACTGCTTCTCTTCAACATTTAACAGTCTGATTGGATGTGTCTTGGATTAGACATATTTAGATTTATTGTATTTGATGTTTAATGGACCTCTTAGATTTGTATGTCTTTTTTTTTTTTAAGAGTTGGCAAGTTTTCCTTGGGCCTCTTTGATTTGTGTATGCCTTTTTTTATAAGAGTTGGGAAGTTTTCTCTGATTATATCTTCAACTAACCTTCCCAGCACTTTATTCTTTGTTCTCCTTTTGGAATACCAGTGATTCCTATATTTGTGTGCCTTTTGTCCATAATTTCCCTGAGATCCAGAACCATTTGTCCCATCTTTCTTGCCATTTGTTCTTTTGTAAGCTCTAGTTCAATTGTTCTGTCTTCTACCTCACTTATTCTTCCTTCTGCTACTTCAAATCTCCTATCAAGTATCTCTGGCATATTTCTAGTTTGGTCTACAGTATCTTTCATCTCTGTGAAATCTGTCAGTTTTCTATTTAATCTCTCAAATGATTCTTTATGCTATTCTAGCGTCTTTTTGATATCCTTCATTTCTTTATAAATATCCTCTAGTGATTGTTCTATATTCTGTGTCCCCTCTTGTGATTTGATTTGTTCATTTAGTTGGGTCTTTCTGCCTAAATCTTCACGTGCTTTGTGATTTTCTGTTCTATTCGTGGTATTTGATTATCCTAATAAGTTTATTTTGCAAGTTGGTTTCCCTCCCTCATCTAAAGTTTTGTATTTTTGGGGGTTGCATTGAAGATACCTTTTTGCACTTGGTTTGTCAGTGATTCCTCACCAAGCCATAATTCAGAATGCATATAAGGAATATAATTCTGTTTGAGGGCCTATTAAAAATTAGACAGTGGCACATGGGTATTTCAGTGGCAGAACCCCTACCTGCCACATGGGAGATCTGGACTTGACCTCCAGCCCATGCATCCCCCCCAAAATCCCACCTTAACAATAGTAGACTCTGAAGCCAGAAGGAGACACCCCAACTTATTTTGGAGATGTGATCAGACTGGTGCCCACAGAAGAGAAAGAAAAAAAAAAAAGAAATAAAAATTAAAACTAAAAAATAATTAAATAGGATAGTGTGATGGTGGCTCAGTGGCAGAATTCTTTCCTGCCATGCTGGAGACCTGGGTTTGATTAAGGTGCCTGCCCATGTAAAAAAAAAAATTAAATAAAAAGTAATTAAAAATATGTATATATAGAAAAAAAATATGTCAGCAGATAGAGAATTTGCCAGACTGCACTTACCACTTTTTCCCAGCAGATGGTGGTCTTGACCCCCCTCCTGCCCTCAGGTCCACCTTTCTCCAACTACAGTGGGTGTCTAGGCAAGATGACCTGTGTGGCCAGTGGGCTGCTTCCAGCATGTGGCATCCAGATGGCCAGTCGCATCGTGCAGGACTGGATAGTCAATCACAATGCCCAGTGGGGCAGCTGATCACATCATCTGGTGAATCTGACATTCACAGCACCTGAGAAGATGGCTATTCGTACCTCTGGGCTCCACAGGGGTGCTGCCATCTATAGAGCTGTGCAGATAGGTCTCCCAAGCTGGCTTTTGGGACAGGTTGGAGTGGAGTGATGGTCCACTCCCCCAGATCACACTTCCCTACATGCCACCGCCCACCTCTGGTGGGTTTGTGGCCATTCAGACTCACCCTGCTCTCTCTGTCCCAATCTCCCCACCTCCCTTTTCTAGGACCTCCTTATGGAATGCTGAAAACCCTCTTCAATCACTCACCCCTCTGGCCTGCAGTCTTGGTCATTTTTTATGTCTCTTTTCTTGTTTCACAGAGCAGGGGCAAACCCAGCCTATCTTACTCCACCATCTTCCCAACTCAGTTAACCAGTTTTTAAAAACTTAGTCAACCACATTTTCAACCTGGAGTTCTCATGAAAAATTCTAACATATAGAAATTTGCATGTGTGTTTATGTAGAGTGACAGCAAAGTCCTGGTGCATGGAATCATGTCCTTTCAATTTTTTTTTTTTGTAGTATCTCTACCTGACAATAATTGAAGTCCTCATACAGCTTTAGAGACTGTCTAGAAGAATCTTAAGAAAAAGTAAAATTGATATAGTAAATAGAGAGAATATACAGATAAAATCTAACTAGCATGTATTGAGTCTGTGGCTTTGCTGTATGCTCCCATTCTTCAGTTATACATTTAGGTATTTTGTTTTTAGTTTATAATATATTCAACTGATAAATAACTATTTTGGAGGGTAATTAGAGGTCTAACCCTCTCCCCAGGGGAATTAAGGATTAGTTATAGAAAAGTGAGATAACGCAGTTGGGAATAAGAGTAAAAGGCTTATGTAATGAAGACTTTGGAAAAAAAGAAAGCTGTTAGACTGTCACACTGGGTGGTTTGCTGACATGCATGTAGGAAAGACTTATACTTGCTTTGATATAAAGTTGTTATTGGAAGAGCTAAAAAGGAGTTCAAGAAATACTTTGTCAGCTATACTGGATATGCTTATTAGGAACAGAGTTCTTTTCTGCTCAGGTATTCACATACACTGGAAATAAGGCAGACTCTAATAGATAGGAGTCAGTAATTCTAATCATAGAGTCAAATAGACACTAGGCGTAGAGCATTAGATCAGGCACTGAAAAACAAAATTCTTCTTAGTATACAGACAGTAAAGCAAAACAGATTCACAAGTACATCATTCAACCTACGGGGAAGGAAACTTTGAAGCTTTTTGTGAGCAAGGGAAGGTAGTGGAAATTAATACTGCCATACTCACTCTAAATTTAAGATGTGTTAGTATTATTGATATTACGTTTATTTGATATGTTGTCTCTTTAGTTTTATTTTATGAACATAAATTTAGGACTTTTAAGATTTATTCCCATTTGTGATCTCCTTACCACTTCTTTTTCTACAAGATTCTTAATATATCAACCAGCTTTCTCCTTACATGTAGGAACCCTGTGATTAGTGTAAATTATAATTAATGGGAATTACATACACCTTGTCACTAGTGAGCAGTAGATTCAAACTCAATTCCAAAACTTACCTCCAATATCTGAGTCAGTGATTTTCAAATTTTGAGTAATAAGGAGTATGTTATAAAATCAATTTAGTGGTTCACAGCCATTATTTTTAAAAAAGAAAATAGGTAAAGAAGAATAAAAAAAATCTGTTTTATTGCATGTAATATGGGTAAATTTTGTTTCATGGAATTTATATTTCAACTTAATATATATGTAGAAAGATACATACGTAAGCACATATAGCAGCATGATATAAAGTATATTTCTTACTTGGGTGGAGGTCAAAAAGTGAGAAATACTGACTTAAATGTAGGCTAACCATTATGTTACACTGACATGGTTTAGATTCGCAGATTACTAATTCTTTATGCTGTTTTTCAGAATAAGGAAGCAAATGAACAGCAAGCGTAAGTGTTGATTTTAATTTAGTGTTTTTCCAAGTGTTCTTTGCCAATGTGACACAGCCTTACTTTGGGAGGTGCTCTCACTAAGGGAAGAAAGGAAAATTTCTTGACTTAATAACTTGTTACCTTTTTATATAAAGTGACAGAGTTAAGTTTTCATTACCTTGGAAGAATAGAATTTCTCATCATTTTTCTATAAGCTACTTCAAAAGCCATCCAATGGTAACTACTTCATTCAAGGAACCAGCATGAAATCTTTTAAAATACAGTCTGAGTTGTAGTTAGCCAAATCTAGACTGAAATAAGAATTAGCCTTAGGACAGACTCATTGTATATTGCAATTACCCCTTTTACAAAAGAGTTTCTTTGTTTTGCTTCAGTTTGGTTTGTTGTTTTTTAATAAACATGAGTTCTTTTTTTTAATGTCAAATTTTGTACAACCATATGATTAATGATGGTGTACTAGGTGAAGGAAGGGGAGAGAATAGCCTAACAAAGACATCATGATAATATTCCCTCCAAAAAGTTTGTAACTAAATAGTAACTTGAGAGAACACATGGTGAGGACATAAATTAATATACCTTTAAAATGGCAGCTATAGCACATGTTAACTAACATTAAATCCATCACTTATAGTTGATATTTTCTTATTGATAATGGACGTGGTCCACTTGGTAAGTAAATAGTTCATCATGCAAGATAGGTTTTCTTTCTTTGGCAACTGAAGGACAGGTTAGGCCACTGGAGCAATTGATTTTTGTTTGCTTTAGGTTATATCTAATTGCTGTAAAAATATCTGCTCAAGAGTGAAACAGTGTGATCACTCAGTTTCCTCATTTTGCCTACAGTATAGCCCCAAACCTGCATGTCAGTCAGATCACACAGAAACCTGATTTTAAATGAGAAATTTCAAATATTCATAGAACTAGAGAGAATAATAAATACCTATCGCCGTGATTCAGTAGTTATCACTATTTTGCTATATTTGCTTTTTTTGCTTTTTCTATCCCTAAATGTTTTTTTCTTGTTGAAATGTTTTCAATCCCAAACATCCTGTAATTTTAACCTTGTATGCTTCAGTTTTCATCTCTTAAAAATATGGACATTTTCCTATATTACCCCATTGGTACTGTTATACTTTAAAAATTTAACAATAATCATGGAGGAGCTTTTCTAAAAATACAGATTCATTTATTATTTACACTTATGGGGATGTCTGGGAAAATGGAGGATTTTAAAAGTTCTTCATATAATTTGAAAAATCAAATGGGCTTAAGAACTACTGATGTATGCAAGCAGTTGTTTCACTGAACTTTCCAAAATGTTTGGGTCATTCTAGAATGCCTGTTTATGGAGTGTTCTATACATTATTCTACAAGCACTAGATGTCACTTTTTTCTAGGTCTTAATAACCTAAAAGAAGATAATACATCTTAAAGTTATCTATTTTATTTCTATCCATTAGTAAAATCAAGTAATGTATATCATACTATAGTAAAAGTATTATTTCTTGTTACCATTCAAGAGTATTGGAAAGGAAGCTGATAGACACTAAATAGTAGGCCAACTGAAGGATAGATAATAAGCATAGATTTAAATTTTAGGTATAATTATAAAAATGAGTTAATCGCCATTGTATCTGTTGTCTTTTCACCCTTTTATCTGTGGTTCCTAATTACTGAAATCCACATTGTCACTACAACTTTTAAAATATTCTATTAAAAAAGAAGCTTCCATTTTTAAATCTATTTTATGTTGCTGTTTTGTAGCCTTCTTTTTAAATGTAAAATAAACCTAAATATGTAAGTTAATTAAACCAACTTACCTGTCAAGAATTGTATGATGATAAAATAAGTTAGCAGATGTGAAAATGCTTGTCAATGTTTCCCCCAAGTAACTGTAGTCAACAATTGCAATTTGAAAAAGAACTCCATGGACTCATAATTCTTGGAAATATTGGGATGAACAGAATTAAATAGGTACTTTGATCTAGTGCTATACCAAATATGCTGAGAAGCATTGTGAATCTTCAAGAGGAAGATACCGTTTGAGCCTTGACCAGTCTTTATTTGACCATGAACTTTTCTGAGGCAGGGCATCTCATAAGTCCAGTACACTACCAGTTTGGTAAAAAATGGCTTAATGAAAATTGCTATATAATTATAAAAAGTCTTATTGATTATGCCACCACTATAGCCCAAATATAGCAAGAAAGGAAGAGTTTATGAAGAAAGAGCACACACATCTACATCCAGTTGGTAGATTTATGAAAGATGATGGAAGTGATGTTCAAGAAGATTCTGCAACTGAAGACAAATTCTATAGCCTGGATGAATTGCATATTCTTGACATGATAGAGCAGGTAAGCCTGATTAGAGAGGCTATAGTCTGCTTTCTTCCAGAAACAGATACTACCTTGTTCTGTGACCATCATGTTAGCCCAGTTAGTTTATACTTTGTTTGTCAGGAGAGGAAAAAAAACATGGAAGAGATATAGGAACAGAAGAAGGAAGGAAGTAAAAAACAACCTAATAAACTTTTCACCTTAGCTCTCAAGCCATTTTTTATATTTAACTATTAGGCTGCTTTGATTACAAATGCATTCCCTGATAGCTTTTTCAAACACCTGAAGATGAAAAAATGCATAATCCCCTTGCATTAAATGTCCTGACAAAAAAATTTTTTGAAAAACAAACCTACTTAAATTATTTTATTTTAAAATTTAAATCTGGTTGTTACCATGACATGCCTACAAAAACTATTAACATGCAACAGTTATTTATTTTTTTTGCTAGTAGTAGTCATGTTTAGAATGATATATCTAGGTATGAAGAGGCATATGAACATGGTTTGAGTGCTCAGGAGAGCACTTAATGACACAAAGCAAGTGAAAATAGAATTTTTTTAAATTGCTTGCTTACCCACTCATGAGAATTCTGTACTGAGATAATTTTATGATGACCTGCTCCAGGGTTCAACCAACAAGGTAACTGCGGAGTATGGAGAAACGGAAAAGGAAAAGCTTGCTCGTCAACAACAGCTTTACAAATTGCACTACCAGTGTGAAGTAAGTACTTTTGCCATTAGACCTGAGGGAAATCAGAGTTAGTTCAAACGTAAACTTCATGGTATTTTTATTTTTTAAAAAGAACCCAGATTGTTTTTCCTCTTTTAGTATCTAGTGATGTGAATAGAATTAATTTGAAATAATATTTTTCTTTGATCAGGATTTCAAAAGACAGTTGAAAACAGTGACTTTTCGGTGGCAAGAAAACCAAATGCAGATTAAAAAGAAAGACAAAATCATTGCATCTCTTAACCAGCAAGTGGCTTTTGGAATCAATAAGGTTTCCAAGTAAGTGCAAATCTGTTGATAACAGGAAATTCTAGGTTTGCTCTTGTAATGTGCTCTATCTCTAATAGATAATCCCTATGTAGCCACTAGGTGGCACTGTGACTGCACATTAGGAACTGCTGTCCTTGCTTAAAAACTACTATATTTTTTGCCTTGCCAGCCGGATTGAGAAGTAAGTTAACTGCTCAGTATATAGCCAGCTTTTCATATACTGGCTTAACGAGTTTAAAGATAATAGAATTATATGAGAAAGATAATTAATTTTTGGGTCATGACTCTAATTTGTAAATATTTAACCACTGATTGGCATATGTTGAGTACATTCCTTCTAGACACCCATGGAATCAGTTGAATGCTCTTTTTATGTTGTTTTTTCAGAGTATTTGTGTTCTAAGCTGAGAGATTAAAAACAAATAGAATTCATGGAGACTCTTCTCATCCCCACCAACCTAATTTCTCTTACAACTCAAGTATTGCCCCAAACAACAAATTCGACTTAATAGGGAAAAATGAGCAACCTATTTTACTCTTTTTCTACTAATTACAACCAGTATCAATTGAAATAATAACATAGTTTTAACATAGTATTTAGTAAATAATACCACAAGATAGCAGTTGTCCTTGAAATATAGTTTAAAATCCATTGCAGTAACTAGAAATCTAATGGGAAAAACAGAGAGGTACTAGTGAATATCTTAGAGTAGGAAGTCCACGATACTTCTTGTAAAATTGAAAAAATATTTGCCAGAGATTTAGACCCTAAATTTTCTCTCACATATGGTATCATCCAATCTGAAGAGGTTACAGCTCTGTGTTTCTAAACATAATTTTAGTTACAAACAATTTCAGGCTTGTCCCTTCTGGAGTTAGATCCTTCAAATTCAGAAGGATATGAGGATCTGTGACAGCTTAAGCAAGCTAAATTTAAGCAAGCTAAGCTGTCTGTAATCATTTAAGTACCCATACTTCAGGATTTAAAACTTTGTCTTGTAGCCTGGAAGAAGAAAGCAAATCGAGAAATATGTCATGTAATAGCAGAGATGAGAAAAGTAATGTTATCCATGCAAATGAGCTGCCTCTCTACTTTATCACCTGAGGATATCTGTCCTCGCCTCTGAAAGATGCACCAGGCTCCCTTGTATGCTTAAGACCACAAAGAGACCACAATGGTCATTCACTGTTCACCCTTCAGCAAACAATTATCAAGTGCTCACTGTGTGAGAGGTGTCATATAAGGTCCATATAGAGCGTGCCAAGGTGTTTGAGACATTAATTGTGAATGAGTTCAAAGAGAGTAAAGATTAATCTGAGAGGATTAAAATTACATATAACAGACGAACTTCTGATTCCACTAAGATATAGTATTCCTACTCAAGAACCAGGATAAGTATAACATGAAAGAGAAAAGGAAATTAACAGGTAACAACACCAAGATGAATCAGATTTTAGAATATGTGAAAGATTTTAAAGTATCCATCATAAAAAGGCTCTAATACAAAATAACAGATTCTTTTGAGACAAATGAAAAAACAGAAGATCTCAGAAAAAAATAGAAATTATAAAAAAGCAAAAAATTATAGAACTAAAAAAATACAGTGTCAGAAATAAAAAAAAAATCACTGGATGGGATCAGTGGTAGGGTGGTGATGACAGAGGATAGAATCAGTGAACTTGAGGTCAAATCAACAGAATTTACTCAATCTGAACAGAGAGAAAACAGCCTGGGGGCAAAAAATGTCTCAAGTACCTGGAGGAAAATAATATATTTGACATTTGTATCATCAGAATCCCCAGAAAGAGAAAAAATGTTCAAAGAAATAATGGCTGAAAGCTTTAAAATTTGGTGAAAGAAATAATCCTACAGATGCAAGAAGCTAAGCAAACCTAAAAAAAAAATAAATAAATAAATCCAGACACATCATAGTTAAATTTCTGAAAACTAAAGGCAAAGAAAAAATCTTGAAATAGCCAAAAAGAAATAACACATTACTTTTAGTAATGAGCACCAATTTGAATGACAGTGGCTTTCACAGGTGAAACAATGGAGTCTAAAATGAACTAGCATGTTTTTCAAGTACTGAGAGAAAAGAACATTCAACCATGAATTCTGTATTCAACAAATTTTCTTCAGGAATGAAGGAATAATAAACACAGTCTCAGACAAAGGAAAATAGTGAGAATTTGTTGTTAGCAAACCTACTCTTCAAGAATAGATACTTCAGAAAGGAAAGAAAAGCATTGGGATAGGTAAAATTAAAGGGGGGGTGGTAAATATAATAGATTATTTCACTCATTGCTTTATTAAATTATATTTGACAGTTGAAGCAAAAATTATATCATCATTGATGTAGTGCTCAATGCACACTGATGAAATACTTAAGACAGTTATATTTTAAAACTTAGGAGGGTAAAGCAAACAAAATGAAAGTGAAGTTTCTAACTTAATTCAAAGTAGCTAAACACTGATACCAGTAAACTGTGATAAGTTATATATTTATATATTGTAATAACTAGAGCAACTGCTAAGAAAACTACAAACTGATATACTCAAAACACTGTATATAAATGTAAATGGTCAAAGTATACCCATTAAAATTAAAATATAGAGACTGGTGGAGTGGATAATAAAAATATGATCCAACAATATGCTATTTGCAGAAAACTTA
The DNA here is from genome assembly GCA_004026745.1 of Myrmecophaga tridactyla. NCBI lineage: Eukaryota > Metazoa > Chordata > Mammalia > Pilosa > Myrmecophagidae > Myrmecophaga > Myrmecophaga tridactyla. Next base: position 4,488 of record PVIY010048999.1, on the reverse strand, counting down.
CATCAATACAAAGACATAGGTAGGTTGAAAGTAAAAGGATGGAAAAAGGTATACCATGCAAAAATTAATTTTAAAAATAGGAATGACTATATTAATATAAGATAAAGTAGACTTTAGAGGAAGCAAATTTTCTAAACAAAAGAGGAATGTTTCCTAATGATAAAATAATCTATCTTAAATGTATCTGTATCAAATATGAGAGCCTCTAAATATGCAAAGACAGCATCATAGAATGGAAAAGAAAAATCCACAATTATAATTGAGACTTCAACATTGATATAACTAAGAGGCTGAAAATCAGCAGGGATATAGTTGAGCTGAATAATATAGTCAACCAAGAGAATCTAATTGAAATTTATAGAGCAGTCCACCCAGCAGCAAAAGAATGTACATTTTTTTTTTCAAGCACTTAATAAGATAGACCATATCCTGGGTTATAAACCAAACCTCAACAAATTTAAAATAATCGAAATCATACAGACTATATTATCTGACCATAATTGAATTAAACTAGAAATCGTTGAAAGAAAAACAAGAGGAAAATTTCCAAACACTTGAAAATCAAACAACACACTTAAAAATAATCCATGGGTCAAAGAAGTAGTCTTAAAGGAAATTAAAAAAAAAAAAGAAAAACAGTAGCTCTAAATGAAAATGAAAATACCACATATCAAGACATGTGGGACACAGTTAACATAGTGATGAAAAGAAATATATGGCACTAAAAGCTTAACGTTAGAAAAGAAGTCTCAAATCAATAGTCTAATTTCTAATTTCTCACCTCAAGAAAGAAAAGAGCAGATTATACCCAAAGCAAGCAAAAGAAAGGAAATTGTAAAGACGTGAGCAAAAATCAATGGAATTGAAAACAGGAATACAGTAGGTAGTACCAATGAAACAAACAGCTGATTCTCTGGGAAAAAATAAAATTATGAAGGCTCCAATAAGTCTGACAAAGATTAAAAGAGAGAAGACAAAAGTCACAAATATTAGGAATGAAACAAATTGTTGTTACACATCCAATAAAAGGATGCACAAACAACTTTACATTCTTATATCTGACAACTTAGAAGAATTGGACCAATTCTACAAAAATAAGAACCAGCAAGCATAACCAAGATGGAAGAGACATAACCAAGATGTCAGTTATCCTTAAACTGACCAATAGATTTAGTGCAATAACAATCAAAACCAGCAAGGGTGTTTTAATGGCATAGCAAATTTATTCTAAAAACTGATATGGGAAAACTATGGGCCCTAGATTAACTAAAGCAATATTGATAAGAATGAAATGTACAATAAAAATGACAAGATAAAGAAACAGAAAATGATGGCTCATACAAGGAACAAGATAAAAATCCAGAAACCATCAGTGAAGATCATACCGTCAAATAAAGACTTTAAAAAAATGATCCTCAATATGTTCAAGAAGATACAGACATTCATAGTTTTATTGTTTGCTTTATTGTGCTTCACAGATGTTGCATTTTTTTACACATTAAAAGTTTGTGTTGTTTGTCAGTACCGTTTTTCTAACAGCATGTGCTTCATGTGTTTTGTGTCACATTTTGGCAATTCTTGCAATATTTCAAACTTTTTTCATTATTATTATTATTTTTGTTATAATAACCTGTGATCCGTGATCTTTGATGTTGCTATTGTGATTGATTGGTGGCATCATGAAACACACCTATAAATGACACTGAGCTTATCTGTAAATATTGTGTTTACGCTGACTATTCCACCATGCAGTCATTCTCCCAGCTCTTACCTTCTCATTGGGTCTCCCTATACCTGAGCCACAACAACATTGCAATTAGGACTATTAATAACCCTTCAATGGCTTCTTAGTGTTCAAGCGAAAGTCTTCTGCCAAAAATAGTAATATTCCTATGATGGATCTGGGCAAAGGAAATTGAAAATATTCTGGAAAGGATTCACTATTATAGATGCCATTAAGAACATTTGTGATTCATAGGATGAGGTCAAAGTATTGACATTAACAAGAGTTTAGAAGAAGGTGTTTCTAACCTCATGGATGACATTTGAGAGGTTCAAGACTTTAGGGGAGCAAGTCACTGCAAATATGATAGAAATAGCAAGAGAACTAGAATTAGAAGTGGAGCCTGAAGATGGGACAATTGCTGCAAACTTATGATAAGTTTTTAACAAATGAGATCTTGCTTCTTATGGATGAGCAAAAAAAAATGGTTTGTTAAAATGGTAGCTACTCCTGGTAAAGTTGCTGGGATCATTGTTGAAATGACAGCAAAGGATTTAGAATATTACCTAAACTTAGTTGATAAAGAGGCAGCAGGGTTTGAGAGGATTGACTTCATTTTAGAAGTTGTACTGTGGGTAAAATGCTATCAAAAATCCCAGTGCCTGCCCGTGAAAAAAAAAATGCTATCAAAAAGTATCCCATGCTACAGAGAAACCTTTTATGAAAGGAAGAGTTTATCAATGAACAGATTTCACTGTTGTTTTATTTTAAGAAAATGCAACAGCATGCCCTAATCTTCAGCAATCTCTACGCTGATCAGTCAGCAGCTATCAACATTGAGGCAAATCCACCCACCAGCAAAAAGATTACAAATTTTTAAAGGCTCAGATGATGATTAGCACTTTTTAGCAATACGGTAGTTTTTTTGTTTGTTTGTTTTTACATAGGCAGGTACCAGGAATCGAGCTTGGGTTTCTGGCATGGCAGCCTAGAACTCTGCCTGCTGAGCCACCATGGCCCACTCAGCAATAAAGTAGTTTTTAATTAGGCTATCTACAGTTTTTTTGTACATGATGCTATTGCACATTAGACTACAGTATAGTGCAAACACAACTTTAACATGCACTGAGAAACCAAACAATTCACATGACTTATTGCGATATTTTCTTTATTATAGTCATCTGAAACAGAATATATCTCTGAGGTATGACTGTAAAGGAAAACAAAAGATAGAAAGAAAGAAAGGATATCAGGAAAACAATTAATGAAAAATATGAGAATCTCAATAAAGAGAAATTTTACGAAGGTACCAGACAAATACTGCAGTTGAAGACAACAATAATTGAATTAAAAAATTCCTTAGAGCAGCAGATTGGAGCTGGTAGAAGAAAGAATCAGTGAATTTGGAAGAAGACAATTGAAATGATTACAGCTCAGGATCAGAAAGAAAAAAAGGTAATAGTGCCTAAGAGACCTGTGGAATACCACCAGGCATACAAGAGAATTGCATTAATTCTCTTCTTGCATTAAGAGAATCCCAGATGGAGAAGAAAAACAGAAAGGAGTAGAAGGAATATTCAAAGAAGTAATTACAGAAAACATCCCAAGTTTGATGAAAGACATTATATACACATTCAAGAAACATAATGAACCCCCAAGCAGGATAAACATGAAGAGAAACACAAACTGACACATAGTAGTCAAATTGTCCAATGCCAAGAACAAAGACAGAGTTCTGAAAGCTGCAAGAGAAAAGTGGCATGTTGTGTTTAAGGAATCCCAATCAGATTAAGTGCAATATGTCATCAGAAACCATGGAGACAAGAAGGGAATGGGACAAGGTATTTCAAGATCTGAAAGAATATAATTGTCAACCAAGAATTTTGTATCTAACTAGACTGTCTTTCAAAAATAAGACATTCCCAAATAAGCAAAAGTTGAGGGAGTTCATCAGCAGTAAATATACTTTACAAATAATGCTAAAGGAAGGTCTTCAGAATGAAAAGAAAGGGCACTGTGGATCAAGTGACGTAAAAAAATAGAGACCTTCTATAAAGGTAACCTCATGGGTAATTATAAATGCCAATAATATTTTATTGTATTTTTCAGTATTAACTTCAAATTTTACTTTTTGCAGGTTCTAAAATGCAAACTCATTAAAGTAATGATATGGGACATACAATATATGTAAGTTGTGTCAAATACAACAAAAAGAGATAAGATTTTTGGGAAGATGTCTGAATAGAGTAGCTTGAGATCAGCCCTGCTCCACAGAAAAATTAGAGAAGGAACAGGAGGGCAACTGAGGCGGCAATTAGGGAGTGCCTTCTGTACCACTTAGGGCAGCCCTAGTTGCAGAGGCAAAGGAACTGAGAGGTAGAAAGCTGGAGACTGGTGTGGAGGCATGAGCCCACAGGAGTGCACAGATGGGAGCCAGGGACTAAGAATTATGCCAGGCCACGTTCCTTGGGCGCGCTACCCTCATAAGTACAGCCCCGTGACTGGCGACTCACCCACACCCTTGCACGTGAACTCCGTCACCCGCTCCCATTCTCTGCACTCCAGGCACCCCCACCTCACCAGCCCCCAATGCACATACCTGCCCCACATCCCCACCCCAAGTGCAGCCTAACCAACCTCTCCCACCTCTCCTGCACCCTTCTGGACCACTACCTCCCATTCCCTGTTCCCTGCAGACTGTTGCCAGTGCATAAAGGCTGTGGGCACTAACCTCCATACCCAGGCTACTCCCTTCACCCTGCCCA
>PVIY010048998.1:0-16979 GCA_004026745.1 Myrmecophaga tridactyla | reverse complement strand
GACCGTGAGAAGGGCCAGCGGGAGCGAGAGGAGGGAGGGGGCTGGGCAGAGGTGGGGAGGAATTACTGGACAGGACAGTGGGTTGGAAGAGCTGGGAAGGTACCCCTGGTCTTGAGGAGGGAAAGAGTCACTTGAGGTTTCAGTGGATAGGAGATCCAGCTGGCCCAAGGAGGGCAGTGCCTGGATTAAGGGAAGGGGAGAAAAGGAGTTGATGGAGTAGGGGTTACTGGGTCAGAGTCCCCCCATCCAGGGGCCATCTGGGATCTGAATGCCCCTGGCCATTGCACAGCCTTTTGACCAGCTGGTCACCCCTCACGCTGCCTGGCACTGCCTGAGGGTATGCACAGGGAGGGTGCCACCCTGAGCTTCCAGTAAGGGGGGCCAAACTTCACCTCCACCCCAGCCAGCTGCTCTCTCAGATAGCCATGGGCTGCAGAGGCCTAGCCTGGGCCCTGAAACTGACTCTGGCATGGACCCTGCTGGGGGCCTGTAGAGGGAACCGCCCACTCCAAGCTCAACCCCAGGGACACCATGACCTGGAGACCCACCTGGGCACAGCCCAGTGGCACCTGGCAGGTAAGCACACCTGGCAGGTAGGCACCATAGACCCAGCACCCAGGAGGCCCCACCTGACTGTGACAATTTCAGATTTTCTTATGGGAGGGGCTTAGGGGGGGCTTCCAGGATGGGCAGCAAGGGGTTGGGCTGCAGAGTGGTCTAAGGGCACTGACGTGGCCAAATCCCAACTCTGCCACTTCCTGGTTGTGTGACGCTGGGGAAGTCACTTAACCACTCTGAGCCTCATGTAGCCCATTTAAAAGGTGAAAGTGGGGCAGGGTGGGCAGGATAGCAGACCTACGTCACAGGGGTGTTGTGAGGATTAAACATCAAAGAACTTGTACCACTACCAGGCACAAGAAGATAAAGACAGTTTTCTCTTTGGGAGAACTGATATAAATTGGGGTTGCTCCAGTTCAGGGGACCGGCATTTCAGGGGACCGGCAGGTCCTCGTTCTCGACCCCTACCTCAGGATCCAAGACCCCTGCTCACAGGCCTCCCCTTTGCCAGGACCCTGTTGTCCCTTGGACAATCCAGACGCGGTGGGTCCCGGGACCGTCCCAGAGCGCTGTGGGGCGCCGAGCCCCGGGTGAGTACAGCTCCCTCCCCTCCCCCACTGTCGTTTCCTCGCGTTTTTTGTCTCAGTCGCTCCCACCAGAGGTCAAAAGCCTCCACGGACCCCGACCCATCCCAGACTTTCTCCCCCGTGTCCAGGTGCCAAGACTTCTTGGGAAACCTCCAAGATGCTCTCCGCAGCCGCTTTCGCCTGCTGCTGCTGGGGGTACGCCAGGCCCAGCCGCTCTGCGCAGAGCTCTGCGAGGACTGGTAGGAAAAAGGGAAACGAGGGGCGGGGCCTAGGGATGGGGCGGGGCCCGGGGCGAGCCCTGCGACTTGGTTGGCCGAGGGCTTGAAGAGGCGTGGCCTGCCCTGAACAAGGCCAAAGCCTTAAGGATGAGGCCTAAGATTTAGAGGTGAGGCAAAAAGGGGCGGGGCCTTTAGAGCCCAGGGCTTTTAAGATTGGGGCATGGTCAACCTTCAAGCCTGGCGTCTGGATGTAGGCGTGGCCTGGGTTCTTAAGGGGCGGGGCCTCTCGATTGGAAAGAGAGGGTCAAAGGGTGGGGAATGTAAGGGGCTGACTGAAACTAAGGAGGGAAGAACTGGAAGACCTGAGAACAGGGTGGAATCGGAAGTGATGGGTTTGCAGGGGAGGCGGAGCCTGGGTCTGTGGGCGGGGCGTGCATATGTGGGCGGGGCATGTGTGGGGCGGAGCCTTGGGGAGCAGGCAGCATGGCCTACACCCACCTTCTCTTCTCCAAATATCATCTCCAGGTTCGCCGCCTGCGAAGCTGATGTCACCTGCAGCCCGACTTGGTTCCCAGTCCCAGAAAGGAGGAGCTGCGAGCCGGGCTGCCGTACCTACGGTCAGGTGAGCGTGCGACAGGGAGCACGAGGTCTCCTCCCCCTCTCCAGGTCCAGTCCTAACCGGCCTAGGCCCCAGAGTCCAGGGAGTCCCCAAACTCCCACCCCCGTCCTTCCCTTTTCCGCAGCCAACCTCACCCTCCCTAAAGCTTCACCCCTGCTCTGGAGCCCCCCTCACATCCGCTGGGACCCAATAAGTAGCACCTGCCCATCTGCCCTCCTCAAGGCCACACCTCCTCCCTGGCCCCGCCAACACCCTCCTGCAGGGACCCAGAGGCCGGAGGCGTCTGTCCCAAGACCCCGCCCTTGCCCCGCCCTCGACCCCGCCCTCAGCCCGTCCCCGGGGCCGCTGGACTCCGCCCACTCCAGCCCTAACCCCACCCCTTTCTCCCAGACCTTCACCGACGGCGCGGACCTCTGCAGCTCGGTCCTGGGCCACGTCCCCCTGGTGGCGGCCCCTGGCTCCCGTCACTGCCTCAACATCTCCGTCTCGGCGCTGCCGCGTCCCAGACCCGGGCGGCGAGCCCGGGAAGCCGCCTCCTGGCGCTCGCGCCACGCGCGCACCCCATTCCTGGACGCGGCCGGCAGCGGGAGTGGCAGCGGCAGCGGCAGCGGCCCCTAGGTGGCGCCTGTGCTCGGGAGGGAGCCCGGCCCGCGAAGAACCCCAGAGCCCCACCCCCTCCCTCGCCGCCTTCTGGGTTGCAGAGTAACTGTCCTTCCTCCCCGACTCGCCCCTCCGCGAGAAACAACCCAAGGCTCGCTCACTTTTCTCTCCCGGCCCAGAATAAAGTCACTAGCTAGAGTACCTGGTTTGGCTGCTTCTTGCGGAAATAGGTGGAAAGGTCGGTTGCCTGAAAGCGATAGATGTCTCACTTCTAATCTTCGGGTTCTAGAGTGAGGGGCTGATTCTTACTCAAGTGTAAATGACGATCTCAGGTAAGTGGAGACTTTGTTATAACATGGAACACAACGGGTCAGAAACGGGGGGAGGGGGGCGCTTGGGGAGTCAGGGGCACTATCCTTTTCAGTTCCATTTGATACAGCAAGACTGATTGATGCTTCCGAGTCCTGGAACCCTTGCTGAACTTAAATATAGATAAGTTCCCCACTGGGAGAGCAGCAGGCACGCCTCTTTCAGCTGCATGAGATGAGCTCAATTCAAAGTGCCTTTAACTGAAACAGTGACTAAAAAAAAAAGAAACAAGCCTCCATACGTTTTGCATAATTTTTCTGTGAACCTACAGCTAATAATAAAAATAAAAAGCCTAAGGATAGCTTCAGGAGTGGCTGTATCTAGGTGCCTAAGTGAACTTAGGAATCTCCAGCTTTTTCGTGGCTGCATCCTGGGACAAGATCTTCTTACAGTAGCAAAGATGGACCAGCGGCTGCAAGAGCCAACGGTTAAAGTGTGCCCAGTTCTCTACAAAACCAGAGAAAAGTTCCAGAGCTGGCGCTTATGTATCCAGCTTGGTCATGAGCCTATGGCTGAGCTAATTACTGAGGCCAGGGGGATGCTGTAGGGTCACTTCATTTAAACCACACGGGCCTGAGAGGAGAGAGGGGTGGTCCCCACAAAGAAAGCCTGCCTGGTGCTGGAATGAGGAGAAATTGAAGAGGTCGCAGGCATGGGGACAGATGCATGAGCTGCAGAGGTTGACGGCTTTGGTCCTGAGTCTGCGGTGTGTCCATCTGAGTTCACAGTCTAGCCCTACCCCTTATGCCACAACTTTAGGCACGTTGTCCAGCTTTTCTGACCCTCAGTTTCCTTATCTGTAAAAGGGGGCGGGGGGGTAGTTTCCTAGGCTGCTCAGGCAAATACCATGAAATGGGGCGGGTTAAACAATGGGAATTTATTCGCTTATGGTGTGAGGTTGGGAAAATTTCAAATTAAAGTGTCACCAAGGCAATGCTTTCTTCCCGAAGACTGTGGCATTTTTGGGCTGGCTGCTGGTGATCCTTGGACCTTAGCTTGTCACAGGGCAGTGTCTCCTGGTCTCTCCCTCCTCTTCTGGATTCCATTTATATTCTGCTTCCTGCTTCCCTCTCACTTTCTCAGTCTCTCCCTCTCTCTCTCTCTCTCCCTCCCTCCCTCCCTCTCCCTCGTGCTCTCTCTCCCTCTGAATTTCATTCCACTTATAGAGGATTCTGGGCACAGGATTAAGATCCATCCTTATTGAGGTGGGGCACCCCTTAATTGAAGTCACCTCATCAAACCTTCCTACTTACGATAGGCTCACACCCATGGAAATGGATTAGGCTTAAGAACATGTTTTTCTGGGGTACAAACCATCACAGGGGGTAGGTAATAATTGCTCCCCTCTGAGCACTGCCAGCAGAGTTAAATGAATTAATGTAAGCTCCCGTGATTGCCCATTGCTGCGTACTAGATGACTCCGAATTTATTGTGGTAAAACAGCAATAATTGTTAATTTCTACAGTTCTCAGGTTTGACTGGGCTTAGCTGGGCACTTCTTGTTCAAGGTCTCATGTGCAATGACAGGCAGGGGCTGGGGCTGCGGTCACCTGGGAGCTTTGGACCCTCTCACAGCAGGGAGGCTGGGTTCCCAGGGCAAGTGACGGAAGTTCTCTTGCTTTTGGTGATCTGTCCTTATAAGCCAGGCAGTGCCGCTTATGCTGCTTTCTAGTCCCTAAACTGAGTCATTGAACCAGTCAATTTATAGTCTAGGAAAGGGGACACAGACCCCACCTGCTAAATAGAACAAGGTCAGACAGAGAGCTTAGAAAACCCTGGGAAGAGTGGCTGGCACATCATTAGCACTAAGATGTCACCGTCATTTCTGATTGTCGTTGTGACTTGTTACTGGGATAAGGAGGATACGCAGCCATTCAGGGAAGGCTCCGTGGAGAGTGTGATGCAAGCCTTTGAAGGCTCTCCAGGTGGGTAACCAAGCATTCCAAGCAGAGGCCCTGCCTGCAAAGGCACAGAGGCTGGAAATCTGCTCTGGGAACTCCAAGCCACTCAGCGAGCCTGGAGCCGAGCGTGGGAGGTGGGGGCAGGGGCCTTGGTGCCAGGCAAAGGCGCTCGGGCTTGATGCTAAGAGGTGACGCCCATGGAAGGGCTTAAGCGGTTAAGCGGGGGAAGGGCTGCCAGGCTCATGCCCTTGCTGGTCGCTGGGGGCCAGACTTGGGGAGGGGGAGGCTGGAGGCAGCACAGAGGCTGTTGGGACAGGGACGGGAGTTGACAGCAGATCAGAGAGGGATCCAGAAGAAAGACCCATGGGCTGTAGCGAGGAGGGCAGGAATGTCGGTTTGGAAGCCCTCAACAAGCGAGGGTTGACTTCGTGTTGAGTGAAATAAGCCAGACACAGGTCTGATATTGTATGATCTTGCTTCTATGAAATACCTAATATGTGCGAATTTATAGAGCCAGAAAGCAGCTTCCAGGGAACGAGGGGTGGGGAATGGGGAGTGAGGGCTTGATGGGAATACCGTTCCTGTGTGGGATGGTAGAAAGGTTTGGGGTTGGATGGTGGTGATGCGAACACAATATTGTGGACATAATTCAGCCTACTAATTGTATACCTGGAAGTGGTTAAAATGGGAAATGTTATATTGTATAGACAATGCCTTCCAAGACTAAAAAAAAAAAATTTTTTTAAACCACTCCCTCTCCCCCCCAAAAAAAATCGGGTTATTAACCTCATTTTAAATGAGACCCTGAGGATCTTTGGCAGGTTTAGTATGGGGTCCCAGGCTCAGCACTTCTACAATATTTCCAGGTGAGGCCAAGGCTGCTGGTGCAGGGACCCCACTTTGAGGACCCAGGGATTCAGAGACTTTTGTTAGAAGAAACACTTGCCAGTTACAGCTTTAGGACACCGGTTTGTGTCCGCCTGCTGCGTCACAGTGAAAGGAGGGGCAGTGTTTCCTTCTCATCTTGCCAAGCAGCAGCCAGAAGAGCCAAAAATTTCAAGGTTAATTTTAATGATTCTCAGAGGAGAAAAAGGCAAGCCCGAGAAAAGAAAAACCGAAAAGGACAGGACAGAATTATTGGTGGAATCAGGCCTGGTAATATTTGGCACCTACAGTGACAACCAATCTGAGACCCCAGTAGTGGAATGGCCCTGCCTCCTCCCCCATGGCCGAACTTCACCGCCTCTGCTCTCAGCTTTCCTAAAGCCATATGCTTTCCGTCTCTTAGCCTTTGCACTTTCTAATCCCACAGCCTGGAACCCCCTTTGGCCTCCTGTTGTCCATTCCACCCCTCGCCCCTCAGATTTCAGTTCCTCAGGCCCTGGGAATCCCAGACCACAGCTCATCTCCTTGTCATCTAACCCCAGAGCTCACTGGATTTCCTGATGCTGAATGAGAGGTGAAGGACTCTTCCTGGCTGGGTTTCTGGAGAGGTGAAGAGATGCCCCATAAACAATATTCCCACAACGCCCCGGGCTTCCGTCATCATAGCATTTATTAAAGTGTTGAATTAAGAGTCACACCCCGTTTCAGTTAATCCCCACTGTTCAAGGCAAGGTGGGGCCAAGGGTGTTGGGAGAAGCTGGGTTGCTTATCAACGTAGGTGCTCATTCTTGACTATTTCCTCCAGAAATTCCATTCTCCTTGCCAGAGTCTGATTAAGGCAAGGGCATGCACCCTCCTTCTGGCCAAGAAGGTCCAGGGAAGCTCCTGATGGCATCAGGCCCTTGGAGACAGGGATGTGATGTCCGGAGCAGTGGCATCCATGATGTCACCATGACAGACAAAACCGCCAAAGTTAGTGAAATGGAAGATGGTTTAAAAATGGAGTCTGATGATGGCATCAAGCAACCTGACTTCCAACTTCTGTCCGGCTGTTGCCAAGGCTGTGGGCGGAAAGGAGTACTCACCTCGGTGCTGGTGGGAGTACCATTCGGTACAGCCTCCACAGACGGGAAGTAGCAACATCTTTCTGAATGAAAAACTGACCCTCTCTATTGTATACCCCAGAAAAGCCATGTTATTTGTCCTAGTCCAATCTTGTGGGGGAAGACTTGTTGTTTGGGTGGGATCTTTTTTTATTAAGTTGTTTCCATGAAGATGTGATGACCCACATGATTGTAGGTGGGACACTTTGAAATAAGTTGTTCCCATGGAGATATCGCTCCACCCATCCAAGGTGGGTCTTAATCCAGTAACTATAGTAATTTAAGAGGTAACCATTCTGGATAAAGTTCAGAGCTGATATAGACAGAGACATTTGGAGATATGGAAAGAAAACAATCCCCCCTCCCCCACCAGGAAGCTGTTTGAAACCAGAAGCCAAAGGACCAGCAGATACCAGCCACATGACTTCCCAGCTGACAGAGTGTTCTGGACCCATCGGCCTTTCTTTCTTTTTTTTTTTTTTTTTCATAGTTTCGGGAAGCAAGTGATTTATTAGCTCATATGCACAGGGCTCAGCTGAGTCACCTTGAAAGTCTGAGCCCCAAACAAAAGGCAACCTTAGCTTTTATAGACTGTATTACATGCTAGAGATAAGGTAAGTTAATATGGTGACCAGCAATATTAAAGGAAAAACAATTGGTTAGTTTAAGGTGCAAAACGGGTTACAGAAGCAGAGGAGCTGTTAGGGGAGGGGTCCCCATCCCAGGAATGTGTCTTATCTCGCCTGCCTGCAGTTTCACCCATTCCTGGAGGCTAGAGGAGGGGGCCCCTATCTCAGGAATGTGTCTTATCTCGCTTGCCTGCAGCTTCACCCATTCCCGGAGGTCAGCAGATGGCCATCAGCCTTTCTTGAGTCAAGGTACCTTTCCCTGGATGCCTTAGTTTGGACATTTTTATAGCCTTAGAACTGTAAACTTGTAAATTTAATAAATCCACTTTATAAAACCCAGAACAAAAATCAAAACAGACCCTCTGATCCAAGCCAGCACACTTCTGGGAACCTGTCTTACTGATAAGTCTGTGCAGGAGAAATTAAAACACTCCACACATTCCCGGCTGTACCATGTGTCAACAACAGACTTGGCAACCACACAACACCCATCAAAAGGAGTTAAATAAACTGCAGGAGTTCCATGCAAGAGAGGATGATGAGGCTGCTCAGGAAATGAGGAAGATTTTTAGACCCTTTGGGGATTATCCATCTGGAATTCCAAAAACCCATTTGGAATTATCTCCAAGATTTATTTGGTAAAAAGAATGATGTGTTACAGTATAGTTTGCTATTATTCATGGTTTTCATAAAAAGCAGCCAGGAAGTGCATTTTTTGTCTATAGCATGCCACAGTGTATCCGGAAGGACTCAGAAAGCACTGGTAAGCCCACAGGGAACTGGAGACAGGATAAGAGGGAGGCTTCTCCATGTGCTTCCAATTTTGAAGAATTTCTTTAAAAAAAAATCAACAACCAATGCTCATCTTACTTATTTAGTTGGTCTTTTGTACTAAACCGTTAATCCCTTCTCATTTCCTTCTGTGCATATTTTTCAGATATTTCCTTTGTGGTTACCACGGGGCTAAAAATTAAATCTATAATAATCTCATTGGTTTGATATCAACTTAACGTCAATAACATACACAAACCATGTTTCTGTACCCCTCCACCCCCCCACCTGTATGTTGTTCTCATCACAAATTACGCCTGTTTCTACCGTGTGTCCAAAACCATCCATTTATTATGGCTTTTTACACATTTTATGCATTTGCCATTTAGATACTGTAAGACATAAAGGGGGAGTTACAAAGCAAAAATGCAAAAGTACTGGCATTTATATTTACCCATTCATTACTCTTACTGGAGATCTTTATTTCTTCATGAGGCGTCAACCTACTGTGTAGGCTCCTTTTCTTTCCATCTGAAGAACTCTCTTCAGCATTTCTTGCAGGGCTGGTGCAGTGGGGAGAAACACTCTCAGCTTTTGTTTATCTGGGAGTGTCTTAATTTTCCAATCTTTTTTTTGGGGGGGTGCGGTAGGAAATTTAAAAATATATATATATATATTTTTGGGGGTGTATGCTTTTAAAAAAATTTTTTTTATTAATTAAAAAAATTAACAAACAAAACATTAAGATATCATTCCATTCTACATATACAATCAGTAATTCTTAATACCATCACATGGTTGCATATTCATCATTTCTTAGAACATTTGCATCGATTTAGAAAAAGAAATAAAAAGACAACAAAAAATATATATTTTCATTGAGATATCTTCACACACATACGGTTCATCCAAAGTATATAATCAATGGTTCACACTATCATCAAACAGTTGTATGTTCATCACCATGATCATTTTTAGGACATTTGCATCACTCCAGAAAAAGAAAAAGAAAAAAAATATATATATATACATTCCATACCCCTTATCCCTCCCTTTCATTGATCACTATGGTATTGCAATCTCCCCAACTAATTTTACCCCTTACTCCTTCCCCCATTATTTATTTATTTTTGTCCTTAATTTTTTTTTATTCATCCACCCGTACCCTGGATAAAGGTATTCACAGCACACAGTCATACTGTAAAAGCTACATAGTTACACAAAAGCTACATAGTAACACATAGTAACACATAGTTATACAAAATTCAAGAATCAAGGCTACCGGAACACACTTCAACAGTTTAAGGTACTTCCCTCTAGCCACTCCAATACACCATAAACTAAAAAGGAATATTTATAAGATGCATAAGAATAACCTCTAGGATAACCCCCTGACTGTTTGAAATCTCTCAGCCACTGAAGCTTCATTTTGTCTCATGTCTCTCTTCCCCTTTTAATCAAAACGTTTTTCTCAATCCCATGATGCCAAGTCCTGCCTCATTCCTGGGAGTCCTGTCCCACTTTGCCAGGGAGATTTACACCTCTGGAAGTCATGTCCCACAGAGCGGGAAGGGCACTGGGGCCACCTGCCCAGTTGGCTCAGAGAGAGAGGCCACATTTGAGCAACAAGGGGTTCTCTGGAGGTGACTCTTAGGTATAATTATAAGTAGGCTTGGCTTCTCCTTTGCAGGAATAAGTTCCATAGGGGCAAACCCCAAGATTCAGGTCTCAGCCTATTGAATTTGTTGTCCCCACTGCTTGCGAGAATATCAGGAATTCCCCCGACAAGGATGTCTATTATTTTCCCCTTTCTTACCAGCAACCCAAGGGGACTTTGCAAATACTTTTTTATTCACTGCCCCAATAACTCTGGGATGTATACTAACCTGTACAAAAACCAACAAGATCTCATACCTATTTAAGATTCCACGTACTTACGGTGTTCGAATAAACTGACCATACAAGTTAAATTAGAAAATGCACTACCCAAAATACAAATTTTGCACCAAATAAATATCTTTTCCTTTGGCCTCACACAGAAGTTGAAGTTTTAAAATATGGACCATTTCATCCTTTACCCTCTATTCTGATTTATCTTAGTTCTATTCACAACAGCTTCATTCATCTCGCCAGTCGAAGCCTGATCACTTTTTCAACTTTTTAAACAATTGCAACATGGGGTACTGCTGACTTTCATAGCTTCAGAGCTCTGAGTCTTGGGTGTCACATAAATACACGAAGTTTCAGGGAATGACCTGGTTATATATAAATAGTTGAGTATAATCAGAATTCAGGAATAAGTTACAACTCTGGAATAGATGTGACGGCTGTAAGAGCTTACAATCTAGGACCCTTTACAACAGGCCCCAACTTGATAACCCATGCTCTCAACTTCAGTTCTCTGAATTTGTATATTATAATCAGTCCATATGAGTGAGGCATGATAATATCTTTTTGTTTCTGAAATTTCATTCAACATACTGTCCTCAAGGTTCATTTACCTAGATGCATGCCTCACAACTTCATTTCTTCTTGCAGTCGCTCATTTTGTACATTCTATGTATACATCACAGTTCCCCCTTCCATTCCTCAGTCGTTGTACCCTTAGGCTGCCTCCACCCATTGAGAACTGCGAACACCTCGGCCATAGACAGCAGTGTGCAAATGTCCATTCGTGTCCTCCCTCAGTTCCTCCAGGTACATACCTAGCCACAGGGTTGCAGGATCCTATGGCAACGACACCCCTAGCCTCCTGTGGAACCACCAACACTGCCCTCCAAGGGGCTGCACCTTTCAGTTTTCCTATCAACAGGGAATAGGTGCATCCTCCTCTCCACATTTTCTCTAGCACATGTTTCTCTCTGTTCATTTTTAAAAGCTTTATTTGCACATTATATAATCCAACCTAAGGAAAAAATCAGTGGTCCCTGATATAATTACACAGCCATGCCTTTGCCACCACAATCTATATGAAGACATTTTCTTCTCTTCTGCAAAGAGAAGAGAGTTACAATTAAGGGCACTGATTATGAGGAGATAGAAAGAGTGCAGATTGAGCATTTGGTGGTGACGGGGTACAGAATGTGTAACAGGACTGATTATAAAAATTCAGAAATGGATAGCACAATACTACCTGATTGTAGCACAATAATAAAAGTACACTGAATGAAGCTGAATGCGAGCATGGTTGAGAGAGAAGGGCTGGGGCACGTATGACATGAGAAGGAAAGATAGAGGATAAAGACTGAGTAACTTAGGAATGTCTAGAGTGGATGATGATGGTGATTAAATGTACAAATAAAAGAATGCTTTTGCATAAGGGAGAACAAATGAATGTCAACATTGCGAGGTGCTGAAAATGGGATGGTAAACAGGCTACAAGCTAGGGTCTATAGTCAATAGTAACATTGTAATATGCTTCCATTGAATTTAACAAAGGCAGTATGTCCAAACTAAATGCCAGCAAGCAGGGGATATGGGGGAGGGATATGGGATTCTTTGGGGAAGGAAAGCAATTGCCCCCATTACTTTTGAAAGATATTTTTGCTGTTTAGAAAATTCTTGTTTGGCAATTTTTTTTCCTCTTAGGATTTGAAATACGACATCCTACTAACATCTTGCCTTCATAGTTTCTGATGAAACATTGGCACTAAATCTTATTAGGCTCCCCTGTACATGACGTGTTCCTTTTCTCTTGCTGCTTTCGAGATTCCTGCTTTGTCTCTGTCATTTGACAGTTTGATTATTATGTGTCTTAACGTGGGTTGAGTTTATCCAGTTTGGAGTTTGTTGAGCTTATTGAATGTATATATTTATGTCTTTTGTTAAATCTAGTAAGTTTTCAACCATTATTTCTCTGAACATTCTCTCTTTCTACGCGTGGGATTCCCACAATGCATACGTTGGTACACTTGATCGTGTCCCATAGGCCTCTTAGGCTCTGTCTGCTTTTCATTTCTTTCTTTCTGCCCCTCAGACTAAGCAATTTCAATTATCTTATCTCCAAGTGCAGATTCCTTCTTTTCTGCCAGCTGCAATCTACTATTGACCCCTCTCAGGAGTTTCTAAATGCCATTTTGTTTATATCACTTTCCTGATTTCCTCCAATTCCTTGTCTATCTTTTCTTTGAGCTCTTTGAGCATATTTAAGACAGCTTTTAAAGTCTTTGTCTGGCAATGACTGTGGTTAATAGTACAAATAGAAGAATGTTATTTCATGAATTAAAACAAACGTATGTGTGCTGGTTTGAAAGGAAGCGTGCTCCCTAAGAAAAGCCATGTTTTAATATAAATCCCATTTCATAAAGGTAGAATAATCCCTATTCAATACTGTATGTTTGAAACTGTAATGAGATCATCTCCCTAGGTGATGTGATTTAGTCAAGAGTGATAAACTGGATTAAGGGACAACATGTCTCCACCCATTTGGGTGGGTCTTGATTAGTTTCTGAAGTCCTATAAAAGAGGAAATATTTTGGAGAATGAGAGATTCAGAGAGAGCAACACTATGAAGCAGAGAGTCCACCAGCCAGCGGCCTTTGGATATGAAGAAGGAAAATGCCTCCCAGGGAGCTTCATGAAACAGGAAGCCAGGAGAAGAAGCTAGCAGATGACGCCGTGTTCATCACATGCCCTTCCAGCCAAGAGAGAAGCCCTGACTGTGCTCACCATGTGCCTTTCTAGATGAGAGAGAAACCCTGAACATCATCAGCCTTCTTGAACCAAGGTCTCTCTCCCTGGATGCCTTTGATTGGACATTTCTATAGACTTGTTTTAATTGGGACATTTTCTCGGCCTTAGAACTGTAAACTAGCAACTTATTAAATTCCCCTTGTTAAAAGCCTTTCCGTTTCTGGTATATTGCATTCCAGCAGCTAGCAAACTAGAACAGTATGTTACTATTACAAGGTGCTAATAGGGTGGTATATGGGGAAAATACACCTAATGCAAACCATGGACTATAGTTAATGTAATATTTTAATATTCTTTCATCAACTGTAACAGAGTTACCACGACAATACAAAGTTTCAACAAAAGGGGGCATACAGGAATGCTGTATTCTTTACATGACTTTTATGTAAACCTACAACTTCTCTAATTAATAAAATAATAATAATAAAAAACATTATGCTGAGTGAAAGAACTCAGGCATAAAGTACTACAAATGGTATGATACATATATAAAACACAAATAAATCTATAGAGACAGGATTAGATTAGTGGGTATGTAGGGCTGGGGGAGGATAAAGGGATTGAGAGGTGACTGCTAAGGGGTATGGGGTTTTTCTTTTTGGAGTCATGAAAATGTTCTAAAGTTAACTGTGATGACGAATGCACAAATCTGTGATTATACTAAAAGCCACTGGTTGTACTCCTTAGGTAGACTCTATGGTATGTGACTATATCTCGATAAAGGAGCTTTTTTAAGAAAAAGGCCTTTGGTTGTATAAATTCTGGGCTTCTTTATTGATGGATTTCATTGATGCTTCTATTGAATATGCTTCCATTGCTCCTCTGTGGGGGTCATCTTTTCTCCTTTCTTTGTATGCTGTTATGTTTTGGTGCACACTGGACATTCTAATATTACAATATACCCTGGAATTTAGCTACTGAGGCGTTTGTTTCTTAAACTTGTACCTAGCCATTGTTATGACAGGAATTTCCTTGTATGCAAGGAGCTAGCAAAAATAAAGAGGAAGAAAAAAACACCTTTCCCAGTCTTTGCAGACTGGCAGTGTGAGTGCTGTCCTTCAGAGCTTAGCCAGGCCAACAAGGAGACTGAAGAACAACCCTAGGCAAAAGCACAGGGTCCTCCCCTGTCTTTTCTGAGCACACTCTTGGCCTAGACATGCACAAGAGGCCTTAAGAATTCTCCTGTTTACACGGATCTGTTTCTGAATGCCCTCTTCCCCTAGAAATCATCTTTCCTCTGGTATTTTGCCCCAAGCACCTATGACTTGTTTCTCACACCATTTTAGCTGCCTGGTGAGTTGCTTCTAAGCGCAGGGCAAGTTCTGGGGTGGTGAGCCTGAGTGTTCTGATTTAAACTTCATGTTGCCACCAGACAGATGGGCACAGACATACATGGTCCCGGCAACCCCTCTACAGCCAGGATCCAGGACCCACGCTGGGAGCACGAGCTGGCGCTGCACCAGGTGAGGGAGAAGCTGGGAGAAAGGCCAGCAATGCCACCACATGGTTTTCCTTTTTTTTTTTTTTTAACATGGGCAGGCACCAGGAATCGAACCCGGGTCCTCTGGCATGGCAGGCGAGCATTCTTGCCTGCTAAGCCACTGTGGCCCACCCTACTTTTTTTTTTTTTTTTAATGCTGTATGGCAGGGGTCACATTTCATTCTTTTTCCCATGTGCGTATCCCATTATTGCAGTACCATTTGTTGAATTTTTGTTTGTTTTCGTTGGTTTGTTTTTTGAGGGAAGTGCATGGGCTGGGAATCGAACACGGGTCTCCTGCATGGCAGGCAAGAATTCTACCAATGAACTACCTTTGCAACCCCCCGCCATTTTTTTAATGGTATGATTCCCTTTATAGAAAATGTCCAGAAAAAGGTCCCTACCATTCTAAAATGGTCATTTTCTTGTTTGGTGCTTGCCCAGTTACTTCAACCCTTTAGCTGTTTTCCAGAGCTCTGAGAATCCCCTGCAGGTTGTTTAAGCCTTCTGTGGGAGCTGGAACCCTGGAGCCTCTCTCTGCCATCTTGGGGACATCACTCTGCCCATCCCATTTAGGTGCCCCAAGGGCAAGATCTGGGTGCAGTCACAGAGCCTGTCTCCATCTGGCCTCTGCCCCAAAGTACAACCTCCAAAGTACAACAGTGGCTTTCCTTGAACTGTTTTAATCACCAACTGGGAGGTGGGGGGAACATGGGGAAAGGGGAGACAGCCTGGCTTCTACAGGGTGGTGGCTGACTCCAGGCCACGCTCGAGGAAGTATCGGTGGGGTAGGCGGGGGCGGGGGCCTTCACTGAGAAAGTAGGATGTGATCCTCCCGGATCTCTCCTGATCTCCCATCGAGGAGTCCTCCCTATGCGAGACAAGAGACTGTGCTGACCACTCCTGGGAGAGCCAGCCCTCCCACAACCCCTCCCCCTCTCCTCCCAAACACCCACCAGGTAACGTCTTCTGCCTCCTTCTCCAGGATGCTCTGGGCTGTGCGCCAACTGAACCGGACAAACTGGGGGAAGCCAAACACTGGTTCCACATGCTTCTTCAACCATGCTTTTGTCTTGGGGTCTGGGGGTGGAGTAGGGTGGGTAAGGGTGAAGGCCCCTGGCCACACTGTGCTGTCCGAGCTTCCCAGGCCAGCAGCTGAGTCCCTGCCACCTTCCAGTGTCTGAGGTCTCTTCCTGCCTCAGGACCTTTGCCCAGGCAGGTCCTCTCCACATTTCACCGGGTTAACAGTTGCACAAATTGCAATTTATGGAGAATACATCTGAGCAATCTCCCTGAACCCCTAAAGACAATAGTCATAAAACTGGCATTTGCTGTCAGGTTAATGCCCCTTCCCCCATGTGACCGTGAACTCAGTGGGGATGAGAAGGGGGTGGTTCTTTGTTTTTCTTGTTCACTGCTCTATCCTGGGGGCTCAGCAAGCCCTGAATGTGTTTGCCCTTACCATACTTGGCTTTGATTTGGCCACTTACTTGAGTTCCAATCTCAGGCTGACTACATCACCCCACCCGATCGCCAACCTCTCTCTGTGCCTCAGAGAAGAGCCCAAGGGGGCTGAGAACCCAGCCACCCCTGCTTCTGCCTCTCATGTAGGGGATGGAGTACAGTCAGCTCTACTTCATAGAGGAGTCTGAGCCTTGGAGTGGGAAGAACACGGTAAAGCCAGGACTCAAGCTGAGGAGGCTGGATCTGAGCCTGTGCCCCTCACCTCTGCCCACTACTTCGTAACAGAGGGACAGGCGCCCAGCCTGGGTCTTGGTTCCTCACTGGGGCTCCAGAGTGACAGCAAAGCTGGAGGGAGAGGGAAGGGGGCACCTGAGGTTCTGCCACTCGGTGGCTGAGTGGTCATGGACAAGTGAGCCCCTGTCTGGGCCTTGGGCTCCTCGGCTGTGCAGTAGAAGGACCAGAATAATCCAGAAAAGCTCAGAAGGTGCTCAGGCCTGACCATCTTGGAGTTATCACTGTTGTTGCTGTCTTCAGAGGCAGGCGGGACGCCCATCAGCTCACCGTTGGGGTAGCCAGAGCCATAATCAGTGTCCAGGTCCTGTAGCTTTTCTACAAACTGCCAGTTCTTCACCGCTTGGTCACGAGCAACCTGTGGGCAGGACAGGCACTTGAATCCCCCTCCTCCCTGGCAGGTACTGCCTAACTCCTGCCTGTGGTGGGGTGCTGGGAGCTGACCCTTGGCCAGTGGGAGACTAACCTTGGCACAGATGCTAGCAGCACTGACGACGGGGTAGAGGGCATCTGCCTTGGCCTTGACCGTCACCTCCAACCCAGGAAAGCGCTGCTGCAGCCGCTCCTGGTATGTCTCTGGCAGCCCCACGGTGTCCACGAACACCTGCCGTGGTGAGAAGTGTTCAACAGACAGCCAGAAAAACAGCAGCGCCAATCATGCAGCTTCAGGGCCTTTGCACATGCTCTTCCACTGCCTGAAATGCTAACCTCCCAGCTCATCCTGAGGCTGCACCTTTCTTATCTATTCCTATCAGAGGGTCTCATGTCAAGGTTGCCTCCCAAAGAAGCTTGCCCTTATCACTCTGCATCAC
>PVIY010048997.1:0-16972 GCA_004026745.1 Myrmecophaga tridactyla | reverse complement strand
GGGGGGGGGCGGGGGGAGGGCTCTTTTCAGATGGGTGCCAGGAGGGGCCTGGAGCGCACCTAAGGGGGCATTCTCTCACCATGTGCCACCCCCCACTCGCTTTCAGGCCCGGACCCCTTTCCTAGGACCCTCAGATGGGAGGACAACTGAACCCCCGTAGGTCTGCCCAGGACACATCTGGGGTGGGAGTGGGAGTCTCAATGCCCAATGCCCCGAATCCGGGTGGGTCAAATCTGACAGCCTTCCATGCTTAACCCAGAACCACGAAGAGAAGATGCTGCGGGCTGAACCCCTCATCCTAGCAGCGGAGCACCCCCCTCCATGGGAGGGGATAACTGCAGCCGGCCGGACACCCAGCCAGACCGCCCCCACCCCCAGTACCTCCACGCCGCCGCCTCCCAAAGAAAAACAATCCCCAGTTCAGCATCCAACCGGGCCGGCCCCCGACACGGCTCCTCCGGGGCCCGCGCGGCGCGCACCCGCACCCTCTCCCGCTCACACCCAGACACCTACACAAACAGGGCGCCAAGCACCCGCGCGCACACGCACCGGGGACACGCAGGCACCGCCGCACCGCTTCCCCACAAAGGCTGGCGCGCGCGCGGGCACACGCAGCCACGCGCGGGCACACTCGCGCCCCCCCCACCTCCCCAAGCCGGGCACCCCGCGGCCGCCCCCAGCCGACCCTCCACGCCCCCGGCGCCCCGGAGGGGCCGCCCCTCCCAACCTTCTCGCCGGTGGGGGTGGGGTGCGAGCTGTCCTGGGCGCCCCTCCCCGCTCAGGTGCGGTGATCCGCGGCCCCAGCATCCATCCCCTCCCCCTCCGCGGCCCGGGCAGGCCCGGGCGCCCATCTTCCCCGCACACCTGGCCCAGGTGCCGCGTCCCCCTCGTCCCCGGCCCGCAGACACTCACCTGTCCCGCGCCGCTCCGGGGTCGGTCCTGCGCGTCCCTCCTGAGGCTCGGCGAACCCGGGCCCTCCGCCCGGCACATCTCCCGGAGCCGGGGCGGGGAGAAAGCGGGTGGGGGGTGGGGGGTGGCGGGGCGAGGGCGGCCTCCGTGTCCCCTCCTCTCCCGGACCCTGCACCGCCGCCAGCGACCAAAAAATCTTTTAAAAATTAAAAAAAAAAAAAGAAAGCGGATTACACAGATCCAACGGCGGCCCACTCAGCGGCAGAGGCTTCAGGCCGGGGGCGCGCGAGTCTGGGCCCCTCCCGCGGAGGGGGGCGGCGGCGGGGCGGGAGCGGTGTCAGAGCTCCGGGGGCTGGGACGAGGCGGAGCCCCCCTTGGCGGCGCCGGCGGCGGCCCGCATCTTCCCCCGCAGCTCCGCGGCCCCGACGAAGGAGGCACGTGCGCGCCCAGGCGACTTCCCAGCCCCCCCGACGGCGGCGGCGGCGGCGGCAGCCCAGGGGTTAACGAGGCAGCGCGGGCGCCCCTGCAGCCCCCCGCCGCCCGGCGCCGCCGCTGCGGGGCCCGTGCGGCCCCATCGGCCGGGGCCTCCTCGGCAGACGGCGGGGCGGGGGCGCCGCAGCGCCGACAGCTCCCCCGCCGACGGCTCGGGCTCCCCGCAGTGGCCGCGGGGGGATCCGAGCTGGGGGCGGGCGGCGCGGAGCTTAGAGGGGGGGCAGCGCGGCTGGAGGCGGGGACGGAGCGTCGCGCCCCCGGGGGCGGCCGCCGCGGGTGGGGGGCGCCGGGCCGGGCCCGCTGGCACCGCAGGACGCGCGGACCGAGCCGGCGCCGGGCACCAGCAATGACAAGCCGCTTGCTCGCCCCGCTCCCCGCGCACCCGCTCCGGGATGGGGGAGAGGTTGGGGGGGGAGTGGGAAAAGGCAGGCGGGAGCGCGCAAAACCCGGCCCGGAGCCCCCTCCGGGACGGGCAGCGGCAGCCTGTCCAGGAGCTCGGGGCCGGGCAGTGGGAAAACCCGGACTGGATTTTCCTTCCCGTCGTCTCCTCTGGCTACCCCCCAACACCCCCCGGAAAAACGGGGCGAGGGAAGGCGAAGTGCTGGATCCTCGCGTTGGAACGGGGAGTGGGGGAGGGTAGGCGGGCGCGGGAGAAACCCGGGGCGGATTTCACAGGCAAGGAATACAAGGGAGGGTGCCCACCCGGGGTGTGGGGGAGCGGGGCAATATGGAATGGGGGGTATGTAAAACCCGGATCGGATCACGCAGGAAGGGGTGAGCGGAGGGGAGCTGCGACACGGCCAAATGCACGCGGGGCAAGCAAATTTCGGGTCGGATTCTTCCTTGGGAGAAGGAGTAATGCGTCATGCCTAATGCAGTAGGAACAAGCAAGACCCGGCCTGGAGTCCTGCGGACCTGGGCTGCCAAGGGACTAGGGGAGGAGGCCATGGCGGCGTGGGCTGCCCGCTTTTTCCTGGCAGCGACGTGCGAGGGGGAGGGGCAAAAGGAGGACTCGACTGGGGCACGAAGGGATCTGGAGCGGCTCGCTGCAAAGGATGCGGGCAGGTAAAAGCGATCTCCGGATCCAGGGGCGCTGCTCAGGGAATGCAAAGAGGGGGCCGCTCCCCTGCGAGACCCACGAGAATCGGCGAGGGCGGATGCAAAGGCTGGACTGGAACGCGCGGGACGGGGCCCAGCGGAAGACCCCAGGCCACTGGACAGAGGCTGGGAGCTGACCTGGCTACAGGGACGAAGGGGAGGGGCGTCAGGGGGAGGGTAGTGTCCATCGACGCCTCAAATGCCACTCTTTGGAGAGGGGGAGGAAAAATTGAATGTTCTCAGTTAATGCGAAAAGCCGGTATGGAGTTCAACAGCCTAGCAAATCCACTGCAGCTGGTGGAAGTGAAGAAGTAGGACAAGGAATCGGCTTGGATTTCTGGGCTTCTAGCCGAGTGTGGCGAGGGGCAGGGTTCGCGCTGAGGCTGCAGAGGGAGCCCCTACCCCCTCTCCCGAGTGGGCACGGGTGTCTAAATTGGCTTGTATCCCCAGGGCCAAAATCCCCACAAGGAGGACTATAAAACTGGGCCGAAAATAAGGCACTTTATCAGAATAGACAACTCAGTGCAGGGAGGGGGGGGGGGACGGGGGGAAAATGGGAGGGGGGCAAGTTTGTGGGGGTAGCGGGGACAGTTAGGGAAAAGGCGCTGAGGGGTAAGATCCGGTTGGGATCTCAAGAGACCGGACCTGGAAGCCGAGCTGCGGGCTCCATTTTCTGGAACTGGACAGCAACTCAATGAAGACTGATGGATGGGAAGGAGCAAAACCCGGGCTGGAATCCTCGGGGAAGCGAGTCGGCCCAAGTGAGGGTCTACAGATAAAGGCTGCCAGCACAGGCGCCCAAAGTCTGAGCTGAAGCTTCACCCACTAGCAGCTGGCCCTTAGCAGGGTGGGGCAGGGGAGTAGGACAGAGACAAATCCTGATCTGGATTCTAGAGGAAGGGGATGGGCTGAGGATTGGGGAGGGGTGGGGTAGAAGGGAGATAGGGTAAAACAGATCTCAGCCTCCAGGGAAGAGAAAGGGTTGTTACCCAAGTTTGGCTGTTTGCAGAATGGGTGGAAAGGAGACAAGAGGAGAGATAAGAGGGGTGGAGGTGGGAAATAGGCAATGCTTGGAGCAGGCTTGGATGGGAGAACCACCAGCCCCTAAGAGAGCCAGGACTGCATATCCACAAGTGAATTAACCTGGTGCCTGGAATCCATCCTTAGGAGCAGGTCTTGGCAGCCAGACCTCGGGGAGAAGTGAGGTACCTCTAGGGCACCCTACTGTCTCGGGGACCTGCCACAGCCCCTTCTATGGACAGCCTTCATTACAGGATGGGAGTCTCATAGCGCAGAATCGTGCCAAACCTGATATTTCCAGGGCAAGGACAAGGCGGGCCACCTTCCTTCTCATTTCACCTCTGGATTCCATGGCAGCAGAGCATGGACTTTGAACCTGGATGACCAGGTCCAGCAGCTTGGCCTGGGGCAGGAGGGGTATGGAGGCTGGTGGGTGCAGAAAGGATCCCATCCCATTTGTGGCTGCCTGAGCTCTATATGGAGGGGTCCTGTCTCTCCAGGCCTCAACTTCATACCTTGAGATTTGACAGCACCACCTGGTAGGACCCACAGAGGGCTTTGAGGTGCTGGGGTGTCGCTATGGTTACTCGGGGGAGAGGAGGTCCTCCCCATACACACATCCGGACAACGAGCTTCCTAAAGACCCAATAGTATCCCAGAGACAGCTGGGGACAGTAGATCCGCCGTGGCTTGTGGGTCCTCTGGCTCCCAGCTTTTCCCCCCACCCCCCCCTCTACCGCTGGGCTCCCCCCCACACACACACACACACCCCACTACCTCTCCCTGCAGCCAAGAGGTGGTTTTACCCTGCATTCTCCAGACTCCAGATGCTGCAAGAAGGGATGGCTTTTATTTATAGGAGAAGGGGTGGGACATGCTCAGTCAGGGAACCCCCCCACCTCAGAGATGAAAAATCCCCGCCAGGACCCTCCCCTTCTCCCCCCAGACCAGCCGCTTTCTCCCAATGCCCGAGTCCACGGGGGGCTCACGAGGCAAAGGATGGAGGGGGTAGGGGCTGAGGCGCGAAAAAGGCCTGGGCTCCCTGCAAGCCTCGCGGCCGCGCAGCCGCAATAAAGGCCGCGCCTGCAGCCGGGCTCCGCGAGCCAAAGCGTTCGCGCACGCGCAGACTCGTCCCGGCGCCCCTTGGCCCGCGCCATGCCGGACAGCTGCTGGCGCCTCGGACACCCCGCTCCCGGGGGCTCCCAGCGTTTGGGGACCCCCACGCCCAAAGTGCCCGGCACCTTAGACACCCCACGTTCTGTGCACCCCGGGCCGCGGCACCCCAACGTTTCGTGCACCCGGCGCCTCGAGCATCCTTGACTCACCTTGTGCCCTCTGCCCCAAGCTATGCCCTTGGTATTTTGCGCCTGTTGCTTCGGGCCCCCCACCTTCCCCGCTCACCGACCTGGGCATAGCTCAACGCCCTCCCTCGTCTCCTGACTTCTGCATCCTTTGCCTCAGGCCCAGGGCCCTCCGTCCAGGGTGCCTCGCTTCGGGCTCCCCCAGAAACTGGGCAACACAGATTTCCGTTCAGAGCCAGGCGACCCCAGGCCGGTTTCCTGAAGCGCTCCCTGCCGATGTCGGGGGACAGACTCTGGGGCTTGGGGGCCAGAGCTGAGAGACAAGAGCAGAGGGGGCTTAGCTGCTCCAGGTGGGATCTGAGGGAGTTTGGCCCAGGTGGGGGACCGTGGAAGAGGTGAGAAGTGGGCAGATTTTGGATGTATTTTGATGGTGGAGCAGAGGCATTGGAAATGGGATGAGAGGGAAAGAGCCAAGTCCCAAGTTTGTGAGCTGGGCACCGGGAAGCATGGAGAAGCTGAAGGGAGGGACGGTTTGGAACTTAGATCCAGGAGTTGCATGAGGTTTGAGAGGCCTGTTAGATGCCCAAGAGCAGATGCTGAGCTGGTGACTGCGGAGAGGTCCAGTCCCTCCAAGAAAATGGTCTGAGTTAACCCCAATAGTTTCCTTTACTTCTCAGGTTAACTTGGGATATAGGGACTATCGTTCCCCCCAGGTTGCAGAAGGAACAACTGGGGCCCCATAACTCACTGCTTGGAGCTGCAGCTGGGCTACGCAGGGGACAAGGGGATTGCACCACTGGCCTCATGCAAAGGCCCCCCAGGACTCCTAGCTCTGGAGACCACAAGTCTCCTGGCCTCCCAGGCCCCCTGCGACTCATCAATCCATCCTCAGATACCTGTAGTGGGAGTGTCTCCTGGGCTCCGTGCAGAGCTGGAACTAAAGAGGTACTGACTTTGGCACAAAATGTAAGGGATTGCCAAAAACCTCAGTGGTCAAAATGAATTAAGATTTGAATACAACATTTAAAAAAAAACAAAAACAAAAATCCATGCAGAAAGTCCACAGTGAACAGAATATCAAACTGAAGACTGGAAGATGACATGATCTTATTTGCATGTTTAAAAGATTATAGGTTGGGCAGGCCGTGGTGGCTCAGTGACAGAGTTCTTACCTGCCATGCCAGAGACCCGGGTTCGATTCCCCGGTGCCTGCCCATGTAAAGAAAAAAAAGAAGTTATAGGTTGGGAGCAGCTGATGCGGGGAAGTTTGGTATATGTTTCTGCAATTAAAAAGAGAGAGTTTAAAAGGACAATGGCAATTAAATGCAAAACATGATCCTGGATTGGAGAATGTTTGAGAATACACCCAAAAGAACATTATTTGGTATGGATGAAAAAACCGGACTATCGCCTGAAAGCGTTTTGCAATGTTTAATTTCTTGAACTTGATAACTCAACTTAAGGCTGTTGCATAGGTGAGTGTCCTTGTTCGTTAGAAGTGTACATGGAAGTATTAAATGTTCAAGGAGTATGATGTATTCAACCTATACTCAAGTGTTCGGAAAATGGATGGATAGATGGTTGGTTAGATGGATGGATGGGTGGGTGAATGGATGGATGGATGGATGGACAGATAAGTTAGATAGAATGATATCATAAAATATTAAAAATTGATGGATCTGGATGGGGTGTTGGAATTTGTAACTGTTCTGGATGTTTGAAATTTTTTCAAAATAAAAAAAATTAATTAGAAAATATATATATTATAAGGAGGACTTCAGAGGGAGCCAGGAGATTGGAGAGCAGCTGCCACTGTGGTCCAGAGGGGAGTTCTTGGAGGCCTGGACCAGGATGCTGGAGAGAAGTGCCAACTGCCAACACCCACCCTCCACTGCTTAGCTCCCTTCTCACCTCTTTTTCCTGTCTTTCCCCTTTCCCCTGTCCCCAGCATTTTCCACCTTGGAGCAGACTATCACATCCTAGCCTTTTAAAATGTATGCGTGCTTCCTCCGCTAGAATATCAGCTCCAGCGAGGGCAGGATTTTTGTCTGTTGTTCAACCGCTGCTTGCCCAGCGCCTGGAACAGCCTCTGGCACACAGCGGGCGCTCGGGAGAGCGGGAAGGGATGGAGGGAAGGAGCACCCAGGCATCCTGCCAGAGCGGACCCTCAGGTGGGTGTTGCCTGGGGGCCGCGCTTCTCTCCCCGGCCGCTAGGGTCCGCTGCCCCGCTGCTCGGCGGCCGCCAGGTGAGGAGGCCCCGCCCCTTGCCCCCAGGTGCACCGGCGAAGAGCTGGGGCGTCAGGGGGCGAAAAATCGGGGTGATGGGAGAGAGCCAAGCGTGTCTGCGGTGGGGGCTGCTGCGAGGGAGGTTGGGGGTGAGGGGAGGGCTGAGGAAGGGAAGAGGAAGAGAAAAGAGATGTGAGGAAGGGAGGACAGAGGGGGCGTGCGGGGGGGGGGGGGGGGGGGGGGGGGGGGGGGGGGGGGGGGGGGGGGGGGGGGGGGGGGGGGGGGGGGGGGGGGGGGGGGGGGGGGGGGGGGGGGGGGGGGGGGGGGGGGGGGGGGGGTAGGAGATCAGATAGAACTGGGGCTTGAATGGGGGAGATTTGGGTTGGGAATGGGATGGTTTCTGAGTTGAGGACCTCGGAAGAGACCAGGCGCAGTGCCAGCCTTGGCTGGGCAGGTGGGAACTGCCTGTGTGTATATAGGAGAGGGGGCGGATTTCCTGGGCTCTAATCCCCTTGAATCAACAGTGGAAAAGAGCTTTTGAGCAACCCAACTGACTTCTGCAGAAGTGCCACCCACCCCATAAGTGATTTACCTAAACTGGCCCCAGCTCTCCTCCGACCCCCTACCCCCACTCCCCATAATCCCTGTTCATTCTGCTTGAGCTAAGAACCATACAAACACAGCCCCAGCTGGCTGGGGGTCATCAAAGAAGAGTCAGAGCAAGGGTGAGGGGTGAAGGGCAGGTAGGGACCCTTGAGCATACTCTCAGAGAATGCTCTCCCATGGGTAAGGTGTGGAAAGGAAGAGCAGGGATAGGCTGAAGAGAGGAGGCTGGGGTGATCTGGGCAGAGAGGACCCCATAGAACTCTCTGGCTGTTGCCAAGAACAGTGCCTGCAGGGTCCAGGCTGGGACAGGACAATAGGGAGGGGTGAGGCCTGTGGCAACCTAGAAATGCATGTTCTGTCTACAGCGGACCCTGTGCTTGGGTTTGAGGTGGAGGTGGGCGCTGCAGGCCCTGCCCCCAGAAGGTTTTCCAAGGCTGTGAGACGGAGAGGGATTGGGAAAGGTTGCAAGGGAAGGGAGGTGTGGGCGAGTCCCTCAAAGATCAAGGTCACAGGTCCAAGAAGGTAGGAGGTGATACCTGACCTTGCCCAGGACAGGGGTGGCAGAGCCACATGCTGACAGGGAATGAAAATGCAAAATCGGGGCAGGTGTGAGGCAGTGGGGAGGCTGGCAGCTGCGGGGAACTGGAGACACAACCCCTCTCCCCCAAAGCAAGTAGCTGCTTGTTACCACTCAGCTCCCACTAAGTGTTACCTTGTGGGAACTCAGGCCTGGCACTGCTGGGATGGATTATTTCAGGGAAGCCAGACTTTGGGGTTTTTGTGCCCAATTCCATGAGATTTAAACACTACATGGAGATCTGCTAAAGTGAATCCAGCAATTGCATTCATGGGTGTATTCCCAAGAGGAATGAGAGCTTATGGCCACCAAAAGACACAAACACAGAGCCCTCTCGCATTGCTAGCGAGGATGTAAACTGATGCAGTCACCGCGGTGGTTCCTCAAAAAGTTAAACATAGAATTACTGTGTGGCCTGGGGAATTCCTCTACTGAGTACAGACCCATGAGAATTAAAAGCAGGGACTTGAACAGCTATTTGTACTCCAATGTACAAATCACTCATCTTGGCATTATTCACAATAGGCAAAAAGTGGAAGCAGCCCAAGTGCCCATTGCTAGATGAATGGATAGACGAACAGGTACAAATGTGCAATGAAATATTATTCACCTATAAAAAGAAATGGAATTCTGGCACATGCTCCAATATAGAGAGCCTTGAAGATATGGATGGTGAGTGAAAAGAAGCCAGACACCAAAAACAAATACTGTATGATTCTTCTTATATGAAATATCCAGAATAATCCAGTTCAAGGGGCCAGAAAGTAGAATATATGTTACCAGGGGCTCATCAGGAAGGGGGGCTGTGCTATTATATATTCTATATTATATACCCCAGAAAAAAACATGCTTTAATCCTGTCCAGTCTTATGGGGACAATCGTTTCTTTTAATCCTGATTCAATATTGTAGGGTAGGACCTTTTAATTGGATTGTTTCCATGGAGATGTGGCACATCCAATTGTGGGTGTGGAGTTTTGGTTAGATGGAACTGTGACTCCGCCCATTCAAGCCGGGTCTTGATTGGTTTACTAGAGTCCTATAAAAGGGGAAACATTTTGGAGAAACCACAGATGCAGACACTTGGAGAATTATTTTTTCAGAGCTGACGGAGACACAGATGTTTGGAGATGCTTGAGGTGCCAACAGAGAGAGCAGATGCCTAGACATGGGCAGAGCCCAGCAGATGTTGCCATGTGCCTTCCCATGAGATGCTGAGCAAGCCAGAACCCGGACTTGTGTCTCGGAGGAGCTAAGTGAAGGCCCACAGACGCTTAGAGAGGAAACCACTGGCATCAGAAACTGGAAGCAATGGGACCAGGAACAAAGACCAGCAGATACCAGCCACGTACCTTCCCAGATCAGCCTTCCTCGAGCCAAGGTATCTTTCTCTGGATGCCTTACTTAAGACATGTTTATGGCCTTAGAACTGTAAGCTTATAACTTATTAAATCCCCTTTGTAAAAGCCATTCCATTTCTGGTATATTGCATTCCAGCAATCAGCTTTAGCAAACTAATACAGGGGCTGAAAGGGAACTTACCGTGTAACAGGTTCAGAGTTTCTGTTTGGAATGATGGAGAAATTTGGTAATGGATGGTGAGCACAACATTGTGTGATTAATCCCACTGAACTGTGTACTCACAAACGGTTAAAACGGCACA
The DNA here is from genome assembly GCA_004026745.1 of Myrmecophaga tridactyla. Lineage (NCBI taxonomy): Eukaryota > Metazoa > Chordata > Mammalia > Pilosa > Myrmecophagidae > Myrmecophaga > Myrmecophaga tridactyla. The sequence continues at coordinate 7,081 of PVIY010048997.1, read as the reverse complement.
TTTCATGTTGGAGATGTTGCCACAATAAAATAAAAATTAAAAAGCCCCACACACAAATGTTTCGTCTTAGTTGGCCAGGCTGTTAGGACAGATACCACACAATGGGGTGGCTCCAACAAGAATTTCCCCTCTCACGTTTTCAGAGCCTAGAAGTCCAACACAGAGATGCTTGCAAGGCCATGCACTCTCCCCAAAGTCTGTAGCGATCTGGTGGGGGCTGCTGCAATTCTGGGGGTAACTTGGCTTGCGCTTCTGCTTCCTGTCACATGATAATGTCCTTCACCTCCTCCTGCGTGTTTCTCTCTGACTTTCTGCATCCTAATTCCTTCTGCTAGCAAAGGGCCCCAGCCTAATTCAGTTTGGCTGCACCTATATAGGCTCTTGGGAGACCCTACTGGATGACCCTATTCACAAATGAGTCCACACCTTAACTGGTAATACATCTTCAAAGGGTTCAACTTACAGATGAGTTTCACATGCCCACAGGAGCATGGGTGAACGTGGGTGACGATGAGGAGCCTCTTAGTTGGAGGACAGAATGCAATCCACCATCACGTGATATTCAAAGCAGCCTCATTTGCAATCAACAAACGTCGAACACCAGCCATATGGCTGTCCACTGGCAGATGGAAAGTCAGACGAGGGCTGCATACAGTGGAGTATGACGAGGCGACTAAAAAGAAGGAACAACGGTCTACGCACGGCAGGGAGAAACTGCAGAGATGTAAGGTTGAACGAAAGAAGCCGGACACAAAGATGGCACCGGTTGGATTCCACTTCTACAGTGTTCAAAGAGCATGGAAGCAATCGATGGCGAAAGCGGTCGGGTGAGCCCAGGGTTTCTCGGCATTGGTGCTCCTGGCGTTTGGAGCCTGGTCATTCTCTGGTGGGGGCCATCCAAGCAGAGGTCAGTGGAGTGCAGTCCAGGTGTGACAAATGTCCTCTGGGGGGGGGGAGGGCAATCACCCCCAGGGCAATTCCATCATGATATGATTACTTTGGGACGATGAGGCAGTGACTGGGAAGTGGCCCTAGAGGGTCTTTCTGGGAATCTCGAAGGTTCTGTATCATAAGGTGGGTGGTGGCAGAAAATGTCTCAAGCTGTATGTTCTCTCTCTTTTTTAAAAAAATATTGTTATTGAGAACCCTTCACACCATACAATCCATGCACAGTCTACAATCAATGGCTCACACCATCATCACGTATTTGTGTGTTCATCACCGTGATCATTTTTAGAATATTTGCATCATGCCAAAGCAATAAAAAGAAAAAAAGAAAAAAGCCATACATTCCATACCCCTTACCCCTCCGTCTCATTGACCACTAGTTGTATGTTCTCTTGAGACATGTGGGGGTCACAGTATAAGAGCTAACCCCACAACGTGGATGAACCTCAAAAACACGATGTGAATAAGCAAAAGAAGCCAGACACAAAGGGTCACCTATTGTAGACTTCCATTTATATGAAGTGTTCAGAATAAGTTAAAGCCCTAGAGACAGAAAACAGATTGGTGGTTGCCAGGGGCTGGGGGTGAGGTGGGAAACGGGGGGAGGGGGGAGGGGGACGGCTAATGGGTACGGGGGTCTCCTTTGGAGATGATAAGAATGTTCTGGAACCACATACAGGAGGCGGTGGCCACAACCCTGTCCATGCACTGAATGCCACTGAAGGGCCCACTTTAAGATGGTTAATTTGGGGTTATGTGAATTTCACCTTGATCAAAGACAAAAAAAAGAAGAAGGAGTGAACCTACAAAGGGCCGACAAATGCAAATGCAGGTTGGCTTAACTGCCCCTCCCCCCAACCCCCCCGGCGGCCGCTGTGCAGGGAAGGGGGGAGCAGGGAAAGTGAGGCTTTAGGGTCCCAGCGAAAGTGCCCCGGGGCAGCTAGCCCGGGGGCGCACGTTCCTGGTGCAGCGGCCAGGACCGAAGGATCTCGCAGGCAAAACAAAAGTATGTCTGGCCTCCGGGGAGCGCTCCCCCCCTCTTAGCCCAGCCCGTCAGCCCTGGAAAGAAATCTGCGGGCAGGTCAGGGGCCAGCCTGCAAAACGTTGAAGGGAATGCAAAGTTCTGACGTGCCAAAGAGAAATGACAAGTGCGCCGGTCCAAACCACCGCCGCTGCGGGGCGGTGAGAAAGCGGAGCTGGCAGGGGAAAGCCAGGGGTGTGCGCCCCCCAGCCCTGCTGCAGGGCCCCGGGGAGCTGGCGCTCTGACGGCTCAGCCTCTGCAGAAACAGAGCGCGGATGGGGTGGCATGGGGGCTTGCCCTTCCCTCCCGGGCTGGGGAAGAGGGGGGGCAGGGGCAGAGAGGAGAGCAGGCTTCTGTGGGTGGGACTGGGGGTGGGGGTGGGCAGGGCTGCCTATCTGGAGTCTCGGTCCACACTGGCTTGGTGAACTATGGAGTGAGTGAAGAGAGAAAGAGAAGTAAAGGCTCCAGAAAGCCGAGGGACTCAGGGTGGGCTGCACGGAGCCCCCCACCCCCAAATATCTGCATCCACCTGGAACTTGCTAACGCAGCTTTATTTGGAGAAAGAGTCTTTGCAGATTGTGATTATGTTAAGGCTATCAAGGGATGCCAACTTCGAGCAGGGCAGGCCCTAAATCCATTGCCAAGTGTCTTTCAAAGACATAGAAGGGCAGACACAGGGAAGAAGGCATGATGGAGACTGGGGTGATGCAACCACCGAACAAAGGAAAACCAGCAATTGCCACTGGAAGCTGCAAGAAGCCAGAAAGGAACCTCCCCCTTGAGCCTTCAGAGGGAGTAGAGGGGTCGCCCAGGAGGGAAAGCTCTGCAGCTCTGGGATGCGCCTTCAGCCTTAGCTTAGCTGGGGAGACACTAGGGAGCGGTGGAGACTTTGGCAAAGTATGGCCATAATAATTGCTTCCTGAGTCCATTACTTATGCAGCATGGACTCACTCAATCTTCACATCCAGAAGCTGGAAGAGGGAAGGATTCTTCCCGAGAGCCGCAGAGGGAACATGGCCCTGCCTGCCCCTTGATTTCGGAATTCTGGCCTCCGAGACCGAGAGAATACATTTCTGTTGTTTTAAGCCTCCCAGTATCAGTATATTAACACAGGCTCCGGCAATCAATTCCACAACCCCGTGGACTAATAACTGCTCTTAGCCCACTTATCAGGTAGGTTAACAGACACATAGGGGCTCAATCCGTCCTGGCTCCAGCAGGAAACAGAGGATGCATTCATATGGGGCAATTCACATAGAGTTTAATAAAGGGGTGAATTTACAAAAGCACGAACAGGTAATAAAGGCACACCCCAGGCTTGTAAAAGACCTGGGCTTGTCGCACCCCTGGGTCTGAGCGTGCAAGGGGAGGGAGTACTTTGTAGAACCTGGAGACAGAACGGGCTGAGTGATGGACAGGCCAGCCTCGGACCCAGGATGCAGGCAGCTCACAGAGGCGACACTGCAAAGGGCCCAAGTAGCCCACCCCAAGCCCCTCCCTCCCTCCATGGGCTCCCCATTGACCGATCCCCCTGGGAGCCCTTTAAGGGGGGGGGGTGGTCCACCTGGACCAGACTCCCGGGGCACCTGGCTGGGTGAAGAAGTGGGGAGAATGGATTCACGCGGGTGAATGGAAGATTCCAGAACCAGAAGGCGGAGCCCTTCCAACTCAGCCCTTAACCACTCACCATGTCTGAACTGGCCAACTTGTGCCCTCTCCACGGTAGGGGGAGTGCAGAATTTTTTGCAAAACAAAACAAAAACAACCAAGTAACAAAAATCACTTTTGTTGTTTACATGCTGGCAGCTAATGTAAAATGTTTTTGAACCTTGCTCTGGCTGAACAGATCATACTGTGGGCTGAATTTGGCTTTGGGTCCCAAACCGACCCCGACCCCGCCACATACACACACACTCAAGAGGTGGGCAAAGAGGGGGAAATGGGGACTGGTGCAGGAATCTTCGTGGAGGGAACAGGATTTTCAAAGAAGCGAAAGCTCAGCACCTCCTGGGAGAGGTGGGAGACCCAGAAATGGTCCAGTGGGATTGACAAAGGGTGTCTGGGGATGGGGCAGGTTGTGGGGAGGGTAGGGGTGGCCTCTGGAGGCATGAAACTGAATAGGTGGCTTGGGACTCGATCAGGAAAGGAAGGGCCTTTGGAACCAGCACTCCGGGTTTCAACTTTGGAGTAGAGAAGCTGCTGCTGGCTTTGAAAAGGGCCAAATGACTCCATCGTTCATTTCCTCCCCCTTTCTCCCCCACTCCCCCCCAAAAGCTGGCTGCAGTTTAGGCTGCCTTTGGGGTTGGAGTGACTGGGGGTCCACAAACGAATGAAACACACCCCCCCGGCCATTTCCAGGGAGCTCAGGGCTCCCGTGGGGAGGGTATGTGCATAAAGGGGGCCAAAGCATGGGCGGTCCCCGGGGCAGTCGGTGGGCACAGATATTTTAGCAATTGCATGTGTTCCACCCTCTGGGTGCAGCAGGGAAAGGACAGGAAGGAAATAAGGGGAGAAGATGAAGGTGTGACAAAATAAAAGAGAGGGAATAAGAGATCAGGTGACCCCAAGAATCAGAGCAGTGGGCAGGAGGCTAGGGGGTCCCTGCGGTGGGCGGTTCACAAGGCACCCCTCGTTCCTGGGGACCCAGCAGCCTGGCTATACCTCCTTCTCTCCAGAGTCGCCCCATCACACCCCCAAAGAACAGATCTGCAACTGACATGAGATTCCTGACGCCGCACCCGCGCCGGGGGAGAGAGGGGAGAGAAAAGCACCCATCTGTTCTCCCTGTGATGGAATGTGATTTTTCACCCGGTGCTTAAACCCGGTTCTTCTCCTCCCACTTCCTTTCAGCAGCCTCGATGACGTGATATAAATCGCTGCAAATGGTTTTTCCCGGCCGGTCGCTGTGTTGTTTTAATAATGGTTCATTTTCTGCCCCGGGGGGAAAGAAATATTCCGTGGAGAAATTGGGGATGGGGGCTCGTTCTGGAGAGAGACGTGTGTGTGTGTGTTTGTGTGTGTGTGCACGCTTGGGTGTCTCTGGTACCTTGGAGAATATTCCAGTGCATCCTGCTGAGACTCCGGGTGGCCTGAGTGTTGGGGTATGTGTGTAGCGGGCTGATCAGTCTGCTCCCCAATCTCACATCCACGAGGAACCTTATTTGGAAATAAGGTCTTTGCAGATTTCATTCGATGGAAATTGCAAGATGAAACGGTCCCAGATTTAGGGTGGGCCCTGTAGTGGTTTGGAAATCATGAAAATCATGTTTTCTTGATCCATTCCCGTGGTTGAACCCATTGCAAATAGGACCTTTTGATGAGGCGACTTCAGCTAAGATATGACCCAGGATGAGTCTTTGTCCTATTACTGGGTGCCTTATGGGGAAAGTTGCAAAGAGAGAGAGAGCACGAGCCAGAAGGAGCAGCTAGAAGCTGGAAGTCAGAGGAACCTGGAAGAGAAGCCGGGAGAGGCTGCCATGTGCATTGCTGTGTGATGGAAAAGCCCAGGACCTAGAATGATCAGCAGCCAGTTCCAAAACGCCACAGTCTTCTGGGAGAAAGCATCACCTTGATGATGCCTTTGATTCTGGACTTCTCCTAGCCTCAAAGCCGTGCGCTGCTACATTCCCATGTTTAAGCCAACCCATTGCATTGTATTGGCTTTGGGCAGCCAGGAAAGAAAAACAAACCCTAAATCCAATGCCTGGCATCCTTATAAGGAGCAGAAAAGAGACACAGGCAGATAGACACAGAGAGAGGGAGGCCACATGACAACAGAGGCAGAGAACGGAGCTGCGAGCCAAGGAGTGCCAAGGTTGGCCGGGCACCCCCAGAAGCGTCCTTGCCCCAAAGGCAAGGATGGATTCTCCCCTACAGGCTTCAGAGGGCCCGTGACCCTGCCCACCCCTTAATTTCAGACTTCTGGCTTCCAGGATGGTGAGAGAATATATTTCTGTTCTCGGAAGCTCCCCAGGTTGTGGCATTTTGCTACACTTGCCCCTGGAAACTAAGATGGTGTCACTGGCTGGATGAAGGGCTTCCTACAGCACCCCCCTGGGCATGTTAACTGGACAATCCTAGGTGCTTTGCTCTGCGTTAGGAGCAGGGGAGATGGCAGTAAATGAGGTTCTTGAACCCAGAACTACGCAGGCTTACATTTGAGAGGAAGCACGACATGAGAAGGGAATCCCACCTTCATTGCTGAGCTACTCAAAACACCGAATGGTGGAAACGCCCTAGGTGCCCATTGACGGACGGATGGATAAACCAAATGGGGTCCTTCCAGCCGATGGAATATTACTCGGCCCTGAAAAGGACCAAAATTCGGATCCATGTGACAGTGCGGATGAGACCTGAAAGCATGATGCTGAATGAAAGAAGCTGGATGCAAAATATCCCACGTTTTATGATTCCACTTACCTGAGTTAACGAGAACAGGCACATTTACAAGGACGGAAAGGAGAATAGAGGTTACCAGGGCCTGGTGAAGGGCGGAATGGGGGAGTACTGCTTCAGGGGCACAGGCTTCCGTTTGGGGTGAAGGAGGAAGTTTTGGCGATGGATGGTGGTATAGGTAACACAATGTGGCCAGTGTGATCAACACACTGAATTGTACACAGGAAAGCGGTTAAAATGGGAACATTTGGGTTGTACCTGCATTACCACACAAAAAATAGTCATTCTGAAAAACTATATAGTTATAGTTGTGCAAACTGCCGTGAAAAAAGAGGTGTGGGGTGCAGTGGGAAGGGATAAGGGGAAGTTGGTAGAGCTGGGCCCCCCGCCCCGCAGAAGGGACCCACGAGCCGAATCTCGAAGAAGGGAGGCGGCAGGCACAGTTCAGGGAGCCTCCTGGGCTGACATCCGGAGGTCTGAAGGGATGTGCCCCGACCTGGGGGGGACAGTCACAGGGTCAAGGTGTCAATGGGGGTCCAAAGGGTGCTGGGGGGTGGGGGTGGGGCCGCCAGGGGTTGGACAGGGGGGCTTCCACCCTGTTTCCAGACAGAGCCAAGTATTTCCTGCAGTGAAACTTGGCCGTGACCGTCCCTTACCTATGGCTAACCTTTCAGTCTCAACACCAGCGATGGCACTTGCCTTGTGGTTGCAGAAGCA
>PVIY010048996.1:0-16984 GCA_004026745.1 Myrmecophaga tridactyla | reverse complement strand
TTTTTTTCTCTATTATTGTTTTATTTCTTTTTCTGATGTCTTTTTATTTCTTTCTCTAAATCGATACAAATGTTCTAAAAAATGATGAATATGCAACTATATGATAATATTAAGAATTACTGATTGTATATGTAGAATGGAATGATATATTAATGTTCTTTTGTTAAGTTTTTTAATTAATAAAAAGTTTAAAAAAAAAGAGAGCGAAGATTCCCCCTCAGAGTGGGAATGCCATTTTGCAAGGTTTCATGAGCTTTCTGTCCAAAATGAAAACAAGGCCACAGTCTGTGTGGGTGTGTTGGGTCTCCATGCATCCTCTCGCCTCCTTCTCTAGTCACCTCCCACCTGGCTTTATTGTGTTGAAACATTTTATTGTCCATAACAGAGTGTACGAATGGGGATTAAAGGTGATAAACCCTCTTACTTAAATGAACACCTTAAGTATCTTGCAGAAAAGTGGCCAGGGATGGACGAAGAAGCAAACAGGGTTCGAGGTACAGATGTCTTCTATCTGAGTGGGGTTTTTTAAATTATTATCATTATTATTATTTTTTCCTTAGTTCCTTGCCTCTCCTTTTCGTTGTCTTAGGCAAAGGACTCGGGCAAACCTCAGCAAGTGTCTCACTCCTACATTCACGTGCGGGTCATCGAGGAAAGTATCCACAAGCCCACGGCCATCCCCCTGGAAATTTTCATCGTCACCATGGAGGACGACTTTCCTGGTGGCGTCATTGGGAAGATCCACGCCACCGATCAAGACATGTATGATGTGCTTACATTTGCCCTGAAATCGGAGCAGAAAAGCTTGTTCAAAGTCAACAGTCACGATGGGAAAATCATTGCCTTGGGAGGCCTGGACAGTGGCAAGTACGTCCTGAACGTGTCAGTGAGTGACGGTCGCTTCCAGGTGCCCATCGATGTGGTTGTGCACGTGGAGCAGCTGGTCCATGAGATGCTGCAGAACACCGTCACCATCCGCTTCGAGAACGTGTCCCCCGAGGACTTTGTGGGGCTGCACATGCACGGCTTCCGGCGCACGCTGCGGAACGCGGTCCTCTCCCAGAAGCAAGACAGCTTGCACATCATCAGCATCCAGCCTGTGGCAGGCACCACCCAGCTGGACATGCTGTTTGCAGTGGAGATGCACAGCAGTGAGTTCTACAAGCCGGCCTACCTGATCCAGAAGCTGTCCAATGCCAGGAGACATCTGGAGAATGTCATGCGCATCTCGGCCATCCTGGAGAAGAACTGCTCGGGGCTGGACTGTCAGGAGCAGCATTGCGAGCAAGGCTTGTCGCTGGATTCCCACGCGCTCATGACCTATAGCACAGCTCGCATCAGTTTTGTGTGTCCACGTTTCTACAGGAACGTGCGCTGCACTTGTAACGGTGAGTGCATTTAGGGAGTTCCTTCCCACCTCCCCAGCTTTGAGGAGTAGACCGTGTTACTATTCCTCGCATGCATACTTTCATTCATTCACTCATACAACAAAATATTTATTGACCACTATTATGTGCCCCAGTCACTTTGATAGATGCTGGGGCTACAGGGGTAACCAGAGAGTTCATCCCCTGCTCTCATGGAGCTTATGGCTTAGTGAGCATCACAGGTGTACAAACAGGAAGCTGTGGTCCACACAATGAGTATTGTTAGGGGAAGTACAGAGTCCTGTGGGAGGATGGAGGGAGCGGGTACCCAATCAACTGGGGGAAGGTTTCCCAAAGAGGGTATCCTCTAAGTTGAGATAATGGCTGGGTACAAATTAGATGTGTGAAAAGTAGTAGGGGAGGGAGAGTGGGCCAGGCTTGTGTGAGGAAGATGTGAAGGCAAAAGAGGGAACCTGCATGGAAGGAATTGAGAGAGACTCCCTGCAGCTGGGAGGAGCAGGGGTGGGTGGGGGTGGGGTGGTGACAAATGAGACTAGTGAACAGCCCAGTGATTGCACAAGGGCTGTCAGCAAGGATGAAGAATTTAGAAATTATCCCAAGGCAGTGAGAACCATTGACTGATTGGAAGTGCAGAAGTGACAGGATCAGTTCTGTCTATACAAAGAGTCTTTTGGCCTTAGAGGGAAATGGATTAGAGGTGGCCAGACTAGAGACAGGGAAACAAGTTAGGAAGCTCCTGCAGAGGGTAGGGGCTATAAGATTTGCTTCAGTGAGAAACAAGGGTCAGATGTCCAGGAGCACAGTCAGGGGGTAGATTCAGCCCTCAGAGGGGTAGGGATGGAATGGTTCATGTTTGTGAATGTAACTAGACTCACCAAACCTTGATGTCTCCTGGTCAGAAGTCGTGGCTGTGCAGAGCCACAGGCTCACAGTGTTCGATGAGAAGCATTGCTCTCGCCCTCTTTTCCTCTCTCTGACATGAGCAGCCAAAATTCACTGCCCTCTTCTAAGAAACTCACACCCAGAGTTTTTGTAGCCAGTGTGTACTCGGTCCAAAGGGACAGTGGCCAGAAGAGAGGCCATTTATAAAACATCCCTTTACGTAATGGGGACAGGCAAGACGGGCCCCTGGTCTTTTTGCTTGTAGAAAGTTCTTGGCTGCAGTTTGAGCTTATCAGCAGAGCCCCCAGAGCACACAGCTCCCTCTGAGAGACATTTTGACAGCCTGCAAGCAGTTCAGAAGAGTGCCAGGCACTCTGTGGGTACCCAGTAAATTCTGTTTGTGTTTTGTCAGGCAGATGCAGTCATGTCCAGACCTCTGAATATGTAAATTAGGTATTCTGATAACTCGAAGCATGCATTCTAGATGAAATACATTTCTGGCAGATGTCACCAACATGCAGGATTTATGACTGCCAGCTGTCCATACCTCACTTAGATTTCCTTTTTAGGCAACTGATTTATGCATCCAAGCCTTGCTAGAGACTTAGTGCAGCAGAGTTCAAAGGGGGTTCAGGATAGGACAGGGCAGTCCTCGCAAGAGAAAGTATACCAGCTAATTAATTCTTGCGTCCTAAGAACCCATTTGATTCAGCAAATCTCTGTAGAGGCAAGTGTGTCCTAAGAACTGAAGATTCAAAGGTGAAAAAGACAGTCTCTGCCTTAGGAATTGTGAAGCCAGCTCTCAATACCTCTTTGCTTTAATAGTGTATAATAAGTTCTAGGGGCTAGATAAGACAGAGTCCCTCCTATGACCTGAAAAATGTTTTCTGTAATATTTGTACAACAGAGACCACCTCTGTGCTGGGTTTTGAGGTATATATATATATGAGTCTATCAGGAACAGCTAGGGGTAGACAGGCTGTGCAGAATTTCTTTAAAGAAGGGAGTTAGAGGGATAATTTTTATTGAACATATGGGAACTTGCCCTGTAAAATTAGTGTCTCATGTAAAAAAAAATTTTACATGAGACACTAATGTTTTAAATATAGTAAGTTCCAATGTGATTTCCTTGCTCCAGGCTGCTGCACTCGAGTCCCCAGGAATCTTCTGTACACCCAGTAAACCACAGTGCCAGAAGTCAGCCCCCGCATTTCCTTAGAGAAGACCCTCTTGGATTGAAAAGCTCAACAAGAGCTCTGTGCAGCATCAGACCATGCTTTCAGCCCCTTCTCACCTTCAAGTAACTCTTATAATTAAGTTGTAAAATAAAATACTGGATTTTAGAGGTAAAAGGACCTCAGACGTTCATCTGGCACAGTCCCATCTTCAGCAGATGATGCACAATGATCTCCATTTTATAAATGTGGTAGCTACGTGCCTTGCCAGGTCACACAGCTGGTGGTGAGAGTGGCATGCTGATTCAGTAAAGGTCCATCTTGTGCCCCTATTTTATTACTTGCATCTTAAAAACAGGAATGTTTCCAGTTTTTATGTGTATCACGACTCCAGTGCTGTGTTCTCTATAAAAATACTCAACCCCATTTTTCTTGGCAAGCCTCACAATATGATCTCAGTAAGGCAGAGATTTTCTGAGGTTCTAATGATAGGGACTTAGTAGAAATACCCATTCCTGAGCTCACCCTCAGATATGGGCAGTACGTGTAGGGTACAGCCTTGGCATCTGTATGGGTGACTCTCATGCTGGTGGTTAAGAAACCAAACTTTGAGAAATGGGGCAAATCTTAGTTTATAATTTTAATTGCTCTTTCACTTCTCCTAAAGTTTCCTCTTAAATAAAAATACAGTGAAGATTTATTAAGGAAATCAATTGGCATTTTTAAATGTCTTCTCGTTTATTAGAAAGGAGAGGTCGTTGAATTCTATAAATGGATCCCCCAAATCACACACACATGCACACACACAAAACTAATATTAACTGCACATCTGTTTACTCTGAGAGGTTGGCAGTTTCATTAAATGGACTTTCCTCCCACTTGGTAAGCTAGTTCACATGATAAGTGGAGGCCACCAGCATTCTAGGCTGCATAGTGTTTATCAGACTTTGCCTCCATATTCTATCCTCCTCCCAACTTCCAGCTCGTATTTTTCTCATTCAGATTTTTTGGCTTCAGTTATCTTTTAATGTCTTGAACCAAAATGCTGAATTGCTTTGAGAAAATGGAGGCAAACTTGGATTTTAGTGACAAATGGGCTCATTAAATTCCAGCTGGAGTCAAACATCATATCTGAACAGAACTTAGAGAGATCTTGGAAAGCCTGACACCAACTTAATCAAATGAGGATTGATAGAGCCCCTAAAAGGGAAGCAAGAGAAAAGGGCCCCAGTGGCAGCCCATAGGGCTGTGCTTATTGTCCATTTTTTAAAAATTTTATTGATTTTTCAAAAGTCTAGAGACATTTGTCCAAAAGAATGAACCCCCAATGAGGCCATTGGGACTTAAGACCAGTGAGTTTGTTAGTTTATGAAACCTGATTTGTCAAGGTCTTTATTCAGATATGGAAGACAGAACAGAACGTAGAGCTCAAAAAAAAAAATTAATTGAATTGACTATTTTACCATGGATGAAGCAGTTAGCGATGAGTAACAGTGAGTGGGCGTATGGCACTTGTCAGAAGGGTTTGCTCGGTGTATTAGGAGGAGCACCAGAGCACTGGACAGGATGATATCTGAGCTAAGTATGAAAGGATGTCTAGAATTAGGTAGGTGAAGGGAAAAGAGGTTCCAGACTGAGGAGCATTAGAGCCAAGGCATGGAGATGAGAAATAATGTACAAATTTAGTACACACATCAAGGCAAGGACAAATATAACAACTAACATTTTTGAGCCCGTGCTGTTTTCACACATTTATAATTGCAGTTAATCCTTACAACAACCCTAAAAACAGATATTGTTAACTTTCCGATGTTGAGGGAAATAAGACTTGGAAAGGTCAGTTGGGTTGTTCAAGGTCATGGGGCTTATAAATGTCCAAACCAGATTCACCCCTACAGTCTTACTCAACATACTTCTTAACCACTGTATCTTACCACCTGTGCGCATATTTGGAAGGAACTTGCAAGTCACCCAATCCACCCTCCCACCCACTGCAGACATCTTCCTTACTATAATCCAGACACAGAAACTCAGCCATAGTTTGAGCACCAATGCTAGGAGTGCACTATGCCACAAAGCAGCCCTTAGACAAACTTCTCTCTTCTGTGCACCAAAATCCACCTCTTTCTAATGTCACCCATCTTTATCTTTTAGAGCCACACAGAACCCAAACACATCTAACCCCTCTTCCGCAAGCTGCCCTCCAGATATCTAAGGCTAGTTATGACCCTTTGAGTCTGCCTTCCTAGCCACCACCTGAAGTTCCTTCTTGTTCCTTGGCTCTAAGCAAATACGTGCTGTGAAGAGTTGTAAGCAGCAGGGTTGGGACATAAGGAGACATCAAGGAGGGAGTTATAAGTTCTTATTGGAGGAGTCCAGGAAAGGCTTTTTGGAGGCAATGAAGCTTGTCATACTGGATCTTTGCCAAGCAGGGATGCATTTTAACCAGAGAGACCAGTGTAGAAAAGCAGGGACTTTGGGCATCTTTTCATTTGTTTATTCACTCAGCACTTAATTATTGAGTGCCGCTTTTTGCCAGACCCTGGGTCAGGTGAATGAGACAAAGTGGTTCTCATCCTCATGGGGTCTACAGTTTAGCACAAAACAGCATCATGCACCGGGCAAAAGACAAGGAGCTTGTTTGGACTGGATGGCAGGGAGAGTGGACAGTCCTAGGAAGGAATGTGGGACACGTAAACCTGCTGATGGCAGGCCTTGGTAATGCTCTTTTTCTTAAATTTTTTTATTTTTGGTAATGCTCTCTTATATTATAATGAAAATAAAATGATGAAGCCTTCTGTGAGGCAATTCACCACTTAAATTTGGCCTTGACAAAATTCAGAATGCAGAAAAACAATCTGAGATTGGGTTAGTATTTGTGCTGGGGTTTGTAATATGAATTATCTGAGGAGCGAACCAACAGCCCCAATACCAGTGGTTTTGAATAACTCTCAGTATTTTCTCTGAATCTTAAATAGGTTCCCCTTGCAAACTGAGTAGTTTCCATTTCTCTTTCCTAACAAATATATCTCTATAGATGCCTCATCTCCAGAATGTCAAATCCCAAAATGTCAGGAGTGTTATGGAAGTGATGGTAGATGCTTCTCAGCACGTGAATATTCCCTTAAATACTCTTCCCAAACCCACAGCTGCCCCAGACAGAATGTCTTGAATGAAAGTACACTCGGCCTTTGGTGAAATCATCCAGAAAATATGGCTGAGCCATGAAAACCCCATCCCAGATGATTCTGTGCTTCTGGGAGAACCAAAAGAGATCACTTCAAAGCTGAGATCTCAGTGTAATGTGCTTTAAAACTTCTTTCAGGCTAAGAATTAAAAGGAGGGGCTTATTGACTTATGTGCCATTTGCCAGGACATGCATCTTGGCACAGCGTGTGAATTCAGGCTGTAGAATATTTACCATTAGTTATTGGATTCTTCAGTGTAATGAGGCAGAGACACAAATCAAGAGGTTGAATCAGCTCAGTGGCAGTGGTAATAATCACAGCTGGATACTAATGTATTGGCTCATGGCATAGGCTTAACATAGGGGGCTGTGGGTATGCTGGGGAGATGAGAGGGGAGAGGCAAACAAATGGTAGAAAGCATGTTGCAAAGCTCTGAAGCTTCTGCTCAAGTGAATTGTATGTTGCCCACTCTGTACAAGGTGACCTCGATTTCCACCTGAGCAGGTGGGAAACCTTTCGGGGAACGGCCACACTGGGTGTGCCTTCCTCCCGGTGGAGAGACTGTATGGAAAGAACTACTCCAACTGAGACCAAGAAGGTGCACAGATCCTGACGTTGGTTACACCTACTCTGTGAGGCTCATTAATGAAAAGCTCCAGGCCTTATTTTTGCCTCCAGTGTACACATATTATCTTTAAACTTATAAATCATGAATTTGACCAAAAAGAAGGCAAGTAAAAGCTAACATTTCTGTTCAGGTCTCCACCATGTTTTTGAGTCAAGCTAGTGCCTCCAGTTTTAAGACCTTGTAGTAATTTGTTTTTACTATAAAATTTTTTTCATTACAAATTGCTTTCACATACACCAGGCCATTTAATTCTCATAATTTTATGAGGAATTATTATCCTCATTTTTTCAAAAGAGAAGAAATTAAGGCCCAGAGAAGTCAAGTGACTCATTCAGGGTCACACAGTGAATAAATTGGATAAATAGCCAGGGCTAAACCCCAGGTCTGCTGCTAAAAATGTGGCACATATTCCCAGTACACCATCCCCCTCCTGGAGAGATCTGGGAATGGAGAACAGAGTTTACTCTGTCTGTTTCATGTTGTAACAGGAGCTAAAAATGTCTGATCCTTCTGTCCTGCCCTGAAGTAGAACAAATGGTATTAGTTGGTTTGCTCAAGCAGGACCCTTCTCCCATAATACCCACTGAGGCACCGAATTGACAGATGTCTGGAGTTACAGAGCATGTAGGTCAACAAGCCCCCACCCCACAGCTGTCACAGAACACAGAGAAAGTCAATTAAACCTGGATTATTTAGTGATAGTTAATGAGATAAACCTCTTCCCAGAAGTCAACAGGAGTAGATACAGTTGTCACTTAGCTGCTGTTTGGGAGCTGATGAAGTGTTTTCTGCCACCAGAGAGAGAGAGGGTCTCCGTGTCTCTTCACAATAATAGGTATATACACTTCTCTGAGAAGGGGATGTTGTAAGCATGTGATTTCTAAAACCTACTCAAATCCTTGGTGTCCATTTATAAGATACTGGGTTTATGGAGCTAGAGAATTGGGGGTGAAGCTGGAAGGAGAGGGGCTCTTCCCGAGAAAAGTGGTGCCAGAACCCAATCACAATGCACCTGAGGCCAAGGGTCACATACCATCATTCAGGGTTGGAGCACAAAGGTCAAGTCCCCTTGACAATACATATGTCAGAAGGGACCTAATTATTTATGATAGCTGATACAGAGGAAAGAACTATAATACTAGATATGGCGAGTATTTAGTTTCGAGAAACCTACTTTTCAGTAACTAAAATGTTTTTCCCTACATGGAATAGACAGCAGTTTGCATGCTTGTTCGCACCTGTCCCCAGCTAAGAAATACATTACATTTACACTAACCTCAGACCCTGATCTACCTTCAGATTTCGTTGAACCACAAAAGAGTGGCCCATGAGTAGAGTGCATGGCCCCAGAGGAGTTTTAAAGCATCAAGAAACAGTTCCCTTGCCAAGAAAATTCCCCTTTATCTGAAAGAACCTATTCAAAGAGGAAGGGAAAAGAACCATCGAAGTCAGTGGTTGCTGGGATGCATAAAAATATGCATTACTTTATATGTAATATTTATATTGGCATTAATATTAGAATATATTTACTGTAATATTTATAGTAATGCATATTTTAGTAAAATATTTTATATATGCTCTACCTGGAGTATTCATAATGAGAATTGGCTCTAACACAACCCACTAATTAGGGCCTCAGATTGAATTATTTGGGCTGCAATGAGTTATAACACAAGAAAATTAGAAGAAAAAAGTTGTGAGTTTGAACTCCACCTACTGCTCTGCATGGCTTTATGCTTTAACCCACAGCGGGGGATAGGGATGCTAATGTGAGAAGCCCTGTTTAATGATAAGGTAGAGCTGATGGTAAAATAAAAAAAAATAAAAAGGCTAAGACGTGAATTAAAAAGAGGTACTCAACTGCTAGATTCATTCTTGAATGAAGTATTTAGCTTTTACTATATGTACTTAAAGCTGTTTTTTTTTTCCTCTTTTCCCCTTTGAAACAGTGGCTTTTAAACTAGATTTTGGATAATGCAAGATTTCTTAGCAAGGCAACCATTACATCAGAGTAAAACAGATAATGAATATAGCAAATATATAGCTGTATCTCAGAAATGTAGAAATCTACAAACAGGGTATCCTTAGATTGGCTAAAATAGAAGGGGGAAAGGCAAATCCGTGGAATGGAAAGTAGCACACTTCTTAAATACAAATACATAAACATCTGTTTCCATGTCTAATTGGAAGGTGGTGCCCAGTGCATCCAGATGTTATGTCTCTGTGATGGAATGTATTTTGTTTTAATGTATGCACATTGTCCCCTCCGTGTGGCAGAGGTTAGTGTTGGGCTCAGTTTGCATCTTTAAGCATATTGTCATCATTTAGGAGCAGCTTTCTAAGAGAATCCTGAAAGTATGCAGGCCTAAGTGCAGAAACTGAGATGAAGCTTCACGTAATAGAAACAGCTGAGAGTCAGTTGGTAGAGTTGTGAATTTACTGTTAATAAAATTCAGATATGCATGTGGTTAAGCCACTGATTAGGGTTGGTTCATTCCTGTGAAACACAGTCCCTTTTTTTACTCAAAGCATCTCATCCTTCAAGCCCAAGTTGAAATGTTCCCTTCCTTTGTGAAGACTTCTGACAGTCTCTCAGGAAATAGAATTATTCCTTTTCTGGTACTTCCCTTGCACTCAAGGAATTTATCTTTTTGTATTGTAATCATGTGTTCACATGATGTTTTCTGGGGAGAGAAAGATGATGAGTCATTTATTTTCATCTCTGTACACCCAGCCTATCACCTAGTTGGCCCTGGACAATTATTTGTTCAGTGAAGGCACCACAATTTACTGAAAATTGGCTATCTAAAGCCTCTTGAAATAGATCATGGGGTAGTCAAACAGCTATTTTAAATTCCGTGAATATTGTTAAATATAAAACAGGAATAAAGATTTTGGAGGACGAAATTAGGGAGATGTATTTAATGACACTTATGTATGTCAGAGCCCATTCTAAATTTTCAGTCAAAATTCTTTTCATCATCTATGACTTTAAGATGAATATTGCTCCTCTCAAGGATTAAAAATGTCTTAAAATGTTTATAAGTATTTAGCATTAAATTTCTGCTTTCTTCTGGACTAAGAAACAAGTGTGTAGTGAGACTTGTGTTTAACAATGAGGAAGGTATTAGGATGGACGATCCACAGGCAGGTCTCACTGAGAGTAAAGCTTTCAGCCGCATGGGTTTGGTTCGCAGTGCCCTCTTGGACCACTTACTAACCCAGTTAGAAAATTTTTAATTTGTGTCTTCTTTTTTTCATCGTCCTTTTACTACTTAAACTCTTACCAGGTTTAAAATGGACTAATAATATTTTAAATATCCAGGACTGATGAAAAGTGCACCCCTTTCATTGGACCCATCTTCAGCACTGCCACAGTTCTGAAATTACTCACTTGGGTCCTGAATATTGCCTTAATCACTTAATCTCCTTTCTAGGAGTTCCTCTCTGAGGGATTAACCTTTCATCCTACTGTGCTCTGGACAACGAACAGGTAGAAAGGAAGCCTTCTTTTGCTAGGGATAATTCTACTATTTTTGATAGCTGGTAGAGCACATTGACAGCTAATCAATAAAATAGCATGTAGCAGATGGGATTAGAAAGCAGATGTGAATTGTGCTTTCACAATTTAGAACTAGTCATACGTTTCTTTAGAAAGTCTTTTTCCCCTTTGATATCAACAGTTAACTTCTTCTGAATTCATATTTTTCAGGGCGGGAGGAGGTTGCAGAAGTAATCTAAATTCAAGTGAAGCATTCAAATGGCCATCAGTGTGCAGGAGCCTCCCCCCCCCCCCCAATAAATACTTCCAAGGGCCTTGTATCATGATCTTTTTTTTTCCAGCTAAAGTGGTCCAGTTCACAGCCTTATCATATTTTAGCCTAAAAGGAAGAACTCTATTTACTCTTTGCTCTGACCTCATCACTCTGACAGTGAGCTTTTGGTAGGGACGTCTGGCACAACAACCACACCATGTGAAACCATCCAGGCCATCTTGCTTCTGGGTGACGTCTTAGTTGCTCAGTGTGGAGCCAGCAGAGCCCAGCTCTTGAACAGTTTTTCTGCCCCCAGAGTGCAGGGTGACTCCCTTTGTGTGCTGACCATGCTTTTTCCCTTTTTTATCACAGGAGGGCTGTGCCCAGGGTCCAACGATCCTTGCCTGGAGAAGCCGTGTCCAGGGGACATGCAGTGTGTCGGTTATGAAGCAAGCAGGAGACCGTTCCTCTGCCAGTGTCCACCAGGGAAGCTCGGAGAGTGCTCAGGTGCAGAGTGGAATGGGGTGACAAGGGTCACATTTTGTATTCCTGCAGCTTGTGCCCTTGAACAAATTACACTGCCCAATCCCTTCCAGAAGATATTTCTGCCTGCATGCAGCATTTCCCTTCAGGATGGACCACAGCCAACATCCACCCTCAGATGTACATGGGGTTTATCACAGCTGCAGCCTGTGCAAAGCAGACATGTAATGACTATGGACTCCCTGTATCGTGGGGAAACCACAACATGTGTTTTTAATCGAGTCCCCTGGATATTAAGGGTGTGAAGTTATGGAAAATAGAAGACTGTTAGTTGGGCAGACAAGTCAGATTATCCATGGCCTGGCCTTTGAAGTTCAGAGGGCTACTCAAATCCACAGCCACAAAATGGAAGGCAGAGCTGAATCAATCCTGTTGACCTCCTTAGAGTAAGCCCAGCCTAGAGCACCAATTATGCATGCTCTCCACTGCGAATGTTCCATTAACTGCATGTTCCAGAAAGGAGAGGTGCACACCTCTATGTATTAAAGAAGGAAAAAAATCAATTTTTATGTGACTTCAATCCAAATGATCCTCCATTTTTGATTTTCACTCAATTTCAGTGAAATTTGATTCACATGTTCTCTACCACTTCCTTCATCTAAAAATAGTATTGTTTTTTTTTGTACCTATAGAATCCTCCTTTTGTAATACAGTATATTCATAATTCAAATGCATTAAAACAATTTACAGATCCACAAGATATTTCTTGTGATAATAATAATAGTAATTATCGTACAAATAAAAAAATAGCTATGCTTAGTACATGCAAGGCACTTTGCTGAGCATTGGCTTCTAGAAATTCAGCCTTAGCAAAATAAAGCACTGTTCTTAAAAATAGATGCCAGAGTTCTTTCATAGTTGATTCAAGAATGGAGCTTCCCATGAAGTGAAAAAATATCCCCTCTGAAATCATCTGAGATTTAGACTTAGAAGATAATTAGAGATTATGCTGCGTACGCACATAGCATGTAGTTAGTGGAACATTTCCAGTGGAGAGTGTGCTCCAGACTTGGCTTACTCTATGGGGATCAACAGGATTGGCTCAGTTCTGCCTTCTGTGGTTCTGCCTGGCAGGAGGTAGATATGTAGGGTGACAATAAAGCCAAGTGTTCTAACCTTAGATCTCTTTTTCCAGCCCATCTCCTTTCTCCTTTCTTAAAAAAAAAAAACTTATGGCTGCCCATGATTGTTGTACAATTACTCTATTTCTAATTAGCGCTAGAATATTTTGGGTAGTACCAATTTACATGAAAATGGTTTTGTTCTTTTTCTTTTTTTCATAAAATTGAAAGCTCTTGGGTGCCTAAAGTGATGGGTGTGATATAGAGGGGTATCTCTGAATAGCTTTAATTTTAGAGTGTGAGAATTGGGAATTTAGTGATGCTACAAAAATCCAGGTTATAGAATTTACCAAGTTGCCCTTGGCATGAGACAACCAAATTTTTTGGCAACCGAGTGGTTAATAGTTTTTTTCACTTTGAAATTAGAGTGTAAAGTGAAATGGAGAACTACTTTTTAATGAAGACTAGCCTCTCCTCAATGCCTTCATTAAATTCCCATTGTCTTTAGTCAACTTGCTTGATAGTTGTTGGGTAACTTTATGTATCCTTGCTCATTTCTCTGTGTTACAAGTATATACGCCTTCTCTTAATGGTCCTTTCAGGGCACACTTCCCTCAGCTTTGCTGGAAACAGTTACATCAAATACCGGCTCTCTGAAAATAGTGAAGAAGAGGACTTTAAGCTAGCACTGCGTCTACGAACTCTGCAAAGCAATGGAATTATAATGTACACCAGAGCAAATCCCTGCATCATTCTAAAGGTAATTAAAATGGGTTATCTTTTCCTGCAGTCAGTGCTCATGTCAGTACGTTGGCTCTTGGATTGGGAACTGCTGAAATCGTTTTGTCTATAAGTTCAGAAGACCAGAAGCAGATTTTAGGGCAAAGGGGAGCAGCAGCAAGAGCTGGGAAGTGTGCCAACACCCCATTTTCCTTTTGAACATTCAGCTTCAAAATTGGCTCTTGGTAGATTATGGCATCTCCCTCTGGAGTGGGTTCAAGCACCGGCTTCCTTTGAGTTGTAATCACTCAACAGTTCATTAGAATGTATCTCCTAATCAATTCCACTGCAGGGGTGGCCTTTTAAAAGCACTGGCTGCATCCTCTTCCACTACATGAGTCTATCCCCACTGACCTCAGAAGGTGACTTCTGTTCTTGCTCAGGGAAGAGGTTTAATATCTGGGGTACAGACTCAAGTAGCCCAATTTTTAAACCATTTCCAGCCCCAGAAGCCCTTTTAAGGCAGCCAGATTTCTTTTCCAGCAAATCTGGATTTGTATTCAGCTCAGGACCTCTGCTGCCTTCATGAAAACCGCAGTAACATGAACAGCATTGTATGCATCATTTAATTTTTATCATAAAGTTAGTATAACACATTTGTTATATATTATCATCCCCAAAGTTAGTATAACACATTTGTTATATATTATCATCCCCATTTGAACAAAGAGAGCATAGAAGTTCAGTGAGGTCAAGTTATTTACCAGGGTTGTATAGATAATAAGTGGCAAAGCTTGGACCCACCTTCCAGGCTCTCTCACTCCATGCTCTTAATCACCATGCTATCTCCAGTTCTCAGTCTTGCCACTACAACTCATTTTATCCAAAATCACATTTTGGGCATTAGCAGACCCAAATCAGCCTCCAGGTAAGGGGAGGGAAAAAGGGAGGAAGGAGACATGTTTTATTTAATGCTATTCTCAGCAGATTGCTGGGCCAGCCCCATTGTAAGTGCTCTTTAGAAATATACAGTCTGCCATTTCTAGGAAATGCCCATCCAAGTGGAAATGGCAGGCAATCTTTTCCTTCCCAGGGTTTTATCACTAGGCTTAACTGGGACCAGAGAGGCCCCTTCTAGTTTCTGTCCTTTGATTATTTGATATATCACATCCAACTTAATTATATGGCCCAGGCTTTCATCCTGGGGCCAGATGATAGGAGGGAAGATATCTAGGACATTAAATGCCAGTGGCTTCTCCTTACTGTCACATAAACTTTTACTCACCCTCTTCAGTTATTGCCAGGTATTATTACTTGCAGCCAGGGTGAGTAAGCAGGGAGTTGCAATTTAAAAGTTGTCTGTTTTTTGTGGGAATCTTTCACTATCCTTACTCATTCAACTACTCAAAGAGAATAACTTCACTTAGGAATGGAAAGCATTGTAGGTTTTTTTACTCTTTTTTTTTTTTATTTCCCATGAGCAAGCACCAAGAACCGAACCCATGTCTCTGGCGTGGCAGGCAAAAACTTTGCCACTGAGCCACCGTTGCCCACCAATTTTTTGTTTTTGTTTTCTGTTTTTTTAAAGTAAGAAAAACACTCTGGGTGCACAGTTTTAGGAAATAGTGAACTCAAATCAGATATTCACTGTGGAAGTAGAAAAATACAAAAACCTAAAACCTGCCTTTATTGCCTCCTGACCCCTGAAGCAGCCTGCCTAGGGTCAGCAGATCACATTATAGTAACCCCAAGAATTAATACAACCACTGAGAAAATGCTCTACCCATTCAGAGGTACCAAATCCTAGGGGCTCTGTTTTGGGTGTCACTGATCTTCTTTGCTTCTCCTTCAGGCTCTAACAGAGCTGGTAGTTGCAGAACACCCTCGCAAGGCAAATACTTTGTATTAGCAAATCTTTTATATATTATTAAATTTGAGAGCGAACAAAGATATTGAACCTGAATGGCTTGATCCAAAAATGGAACTTATTATTTGACACTTCACTGGTAAATGTTCAAAATGCACAAATCCCTGGGGATGGGAAAGAAGAATAATTAAACCATTTAGGTGGCTCTTCTAGCTCCTAAGGCGTATTGTATTTCATGAAACAAGCATATTTCTGAAAGTTGTGTAAATTGAATCTCTGTAAATGGAATTCTAATTAACTGAAGATGGTTGCTATTTGAAGGAACACTTGCACCAATCTCTTTGTGATATGAATAATCACGCCCAACCTGTCTGTTCTGTAAGTTTGCTTTTCATGCTTTAGCTTTGCCTGAAACAGGACACAGCTGTACTGAACTACTGCAGATATTCCCCTACAGTCGCTAGGAATATCCACTGAGGGGATTTGAATCTGTTTGCTTAACATTTTCAGCCTCATGCAAGATTTAATTTCATTGGCTATAGGTACAGTATGTGCCTTGTGCTTTGGTTGAATGACTAAGCTGAAATGTTTTGTTTAAATTGCGCCTCTTGGTTGTGTATATTTTCTCAAGTAGAGCACATTTTCTGAAAAGTGCTTAAGACAATCAGCAGGGTAAAGGGTGCCTCTTGAAGGCAGTTAAAGAATTGCATGGAGACCTGGTAAAGTGAAAATGCTCATGACCAAAGCATGCTGCTGTCTCTCAGCAGCCATAGAAGATACTCATTCCTGTGTTTACCATCCATCCCCTTCCTTCCTCGAAGAGAGACTCAAGGCTCCCCATAAACACCCAGATGCAGTAAAATCAAAGCTGAGAATAAAAGGTTCAGAGCCAACCAATGAAGTGGGGAAGAGCAGAATATCACTGAAAATTCTAGACCAATAGGAGCTACTTCAGTTGAACACAAACCATAACCAAGTTTTCTGGCAGCCAAAGCAAGAATGAAGATGGTAGAACAGTTTCTGTAGCTCTACTATAAAAGAAACATGCCAAATTACCAGGAAAGATGTGCCAGACGCAAGTCATGTTTTCCCCATGTCAGCCTTCAGCTCCAGTATTATAGCAAAAGCACAAGGAGTCCTTGGCTGTTAATCTCGAAATAGCATGTGTTTTACCTTTTGGAAAGTTATAGATGATACATTGCTTCATTTTTGATGAGTCGCAGGCATGGCTAGCTTGAGACCCCAGGGCTAAAAGCAAGATGGTCAAGAAAAGCTCATTTGGATTGGAAAACAGCCCCCTTAGGATGAACATATCCTTCCAACACAGATCAGAAGAGTCACAAGGAAGGCCCCAACAATATTCAGGAGATTCAAAGATCTCTATAAGACTGTCACAGATTCAAAATCTGTGTAAGGCTGTCATGGAGAAATGAGTTAACTTATAATTAATTCAAATAACAAAGTACCTAAGAGTTTACAAAGTACTTGCACATACATGTATTTTTTATTTACCTACCCTTAAGTAAGTATAAGTGTCTCCTTTTTGCCCGTGCAAAAACTGAGTTTCAGAGAGATTTGATGACTTCTTCAAAGTGATAGCTAGTCACTATGGATCTGAATCTCTGATGGTTACCAGCACATGGAAGCCCTGCAGTTTATTAAAAGCAAAGATTCAATGGGCTGTAATGATCATTTATTCATTCATTCATTCAAAACATATTTTTTGAGCACTTACTGTATGCCAAGTAGGTATTAATGGCAGCCTTGAAAAAAGGTG
>PVIY010048995.1:0-16991 GCA_004026745.1 Myrmecophaga tridactyla | reverse complement strand
GGCATTTGTGGACTCTCAGCCCTGTGTCACCCCCGCCCTGAGCCCCGCCGGCCGGCTGCGTGGAAACCCCTGCAGTGGGCGGTTTGCACCCTCCTGTGCGCGGCTTTAAGCCCGTGGGACCCTCTCCAGGATAGGAAAGTTGTGTTCAACTCGCGTGAAAGGTTTGGGTCACGGTCCAGGCGCTGTAGGGCACAGCAAAGAGGCGGCAGGTGATGTAGGGGTCCTCTGGCTTCCCCAGAACCTGCTTTGCGAGTAGGAGAGAATTCACAGGAACAGCCCGTTTCCCCGGGGGAAAGCCGAGCACTGAGGACTCCTCCTCCGGGGCCCAGTGGCAGGCCCCGGAGAGCCTCAGAGGCCCCAAATTTTCTGACGGACACCCCCCTCCCCCCAGCCTCCAGCTCCAAGGCCTAGCCCCCCCAGGCCTGGGCACACACGGCAGAGATGAGCCACTGGCCACGGACTCGCCCTGGCCCCCAATGCCAGGCAGGAAGAGGTATGCAGGGAGAAGAGGATTCCCCCGAGGACCCCCTACCTGCTCTCCTCCAGCAGCCCATGTTTGGAGGGGTCCCCAAGACCTTTCCAAAGAGAAAGAGATGCTAAAGGCTGTGGTCAAGAAGCTGCAGGCAGCTCTCCGGGCCGCGGGGAAAGGGCAGGAGCCAGAAGGGGCCAGGGAGAATCTTCCAGATCTTAAGGCAGCAAGAAGGAATATGGGTTCTTAAAGGCTGCCAAGGGGAGGAGGGCACCGGGAGGGGGTGGCTGGAGGTGTGTGTGTGTGGGTGAATGAAAGGGCAAAGGTCACAGGTCCAGTAAAGGCCAAGACCTCTCTCCCAGTCCTGGCTGCCCTGGATTCTGACCGTGGGGTTTCCCTCCATAGGCTTCTCCCCTCAAGGTCACTGCCAAGGTCAAACTCACCAGCAGCTCCTTGGCACGCACCTGCTCTCAAGAGTCCATACTTCTTTGGGTTTCCTGCCCTCACTCTCCCTAAGTTCCTAAGCCAGTTTCTCCACTTCCATCCCAGCTCCCTCCCCTTTTCAGGCCTCTCCCCACCCTCTGACCTCACTATTCCCCCAAGACAGCCCTCTTTTCCAGCAGTAACCTCCCCTCAAGATGTCACTCATTGCAAACGTTTCTGGTTTTCTGGCCCTGCTTTCCTGGGCAGATGCTCAGCTGCAGGTGATTTCTGGAGATATGGGAAATCTTGGACCACGTAACTCAGAACCTTTTGTGTCTGAGTTTTCACATCCAACCTCCCCACCCCACCCTGGCCCTGCCATCTTTCTTGGTCTCTGAGCCATCAGCTGCCTAGCAGCAAGAATTCTGCCTAAAACCGCTTTGACCTGTAAGCTCCACAGCTCCAGAACGGAGCGGAAAGCACAGGTCTGCAGCTGAGAGCAATAAAAAGTCCAGGCGGCTGGCACTTCCTAGCAAAAACGACATCAGCTGGAATTGCTTAGTCTGGAGAGGCAGAGGTTGCTTTACAGGGGGTGGATGGGACGCAGTCACAGCTTATACCCCTAGAACTGGTGGTGGGAGGGCACTTGAGAATTCCTGAGTCTCTGGGACATTGGCAGGCGGGAGACCAGTGGGCACCCAGCCAGCAGGCCTGGAGCTGACCCCAGATGCACTCAGGGTGTCCTCGATGCTGTCTCCAGTTCTCCGAGGCAGGAGCATTGAGCTGGAGCCTTCTAGAAGATGCCCAATTATCTCAGCTCCTCTGATTTAGAAGGAAGAGGGAGCCAAGGAGGTTTGGATCAGCTGCCCGGGAGGGCAAACATGCGGCTTGGAGGTGGACGTCCTGTTCTGGCTGAACGTTGCAGGCTACGCCCGAGGAGGTGAGGGGAGATAGGGTGAGGCTCTGAGCTGCCCTGGCTGATAAAAGCTCCTCTGCTTCCGTGCTCTCACCAGGGCTGCCAAGGACAGTTGGGCGGGTTGCGTGCTGCACAAGGGGGTCTGGGAGGGGCTGCACTCACTAGTCCTTGAGGGGGGCCAGCCCAGCCAGAGGGGGGCCTCTGACTCCCCAGAGTGAAGGGGGTCAGGTGTCCTTGGGTCACCCCATTACTCATGAGTGGCCCCCACAACCCCACAGTCCTAGGTATCCAGGGCAGAGGTGGGGTCCAGCGCTAAAGGGAGTTGGGGGTGGCAGGACAAGCTCAGGAAACGCCCCCTCCTGGACCACCTTCCTTCCGGGTCACGTTTCCACTCTATTTCCTTCAATGTCAGTTCTTCCAGCTTTGGCAGCCCTGGCCACCACTGTCCCAACATCTCGCCTTAAAAAATTGCTGCAAACGTGCCATGTGGAGAACGTGTTCGGGGGACCAAGCCCCTCTCTGCCCCTTACGCCTGCCAGTTTGCGCAGTGGTGCAGGGCAGCCTCAGGCCAAGTCCCAGAGACCTTCCTTTACCCTGCCACCAAGGAAATGACCCAAGCCACTGCCCCAGGCTCAGCAACCACCAAGCTGTTCGCTGGGGCACATCCAGGCCTCCTCTCCCAGAGAGGGGAAATCGGCCCCTGGTCCCAGGCCTCGTGCTGGCTGATGGGACCCTGTGCTGGCCATGACCCCTCTCTGGGCCCGTTCCTGCCTCTATAAACGTCCCAGCTGTGGCCGCAGCAGGCCTTCTCACCAGAAGGGAACCTGGAAGGCCCCTTTCGCTCCCCCCATTTCCTCCAGGGTCCTCTGAACCTCTGAGGAAATAAAGCCCCACGGCTCCACCCATCCTTGCCTGGTATCGGAAACCCAAGACCTTTGCCTGGAGTGAGCGAGTGTGACAGGCACGTGGCAGGAGACCAAGTGAAAGGCCACGAGCGAATTCACAGATTCAGAGAGTAGATTACGGGGTGCCGAGAAGTTAAGGCTTAGTGGGTGCAGAGTGTGAGGGGCTGAAGGCTGGGGTGCCGGAGGGGGTGAGGGAGCAGGGCGCTGTGCACGTGATCAGCGGCACCGAGCTGTTCGGTGGAAGGCGGTTCCAGTGGGAAATTCTGGGCTGTGTATGTGCCAGTACAACTAAGGGTTAAACGTCTAAAAAGAGGCTGTAGGATCGCCTCGGCACATGGGCTCCTTCAAGCTCTCTTCTCTCTTCTTCACCCAGCTACCTAGTAGGGCAGTAACATCCCCAGGGAAGGGGCTTTAGGGGCCTTAAGTGAGGGATCATAAACCCATAGCAGGAGACAGGTCCCTGAATCACAACCAGTTTATCATGGGCATTTCCTCGGGCCCCGGATGGGGAAAAGAGGACATGCTGGCTGACCCTGCCTCCTGGGGATGGCCTGGGCTGGGGCAGGTGCCCGGGCCAGGCAGGGCGCAGGTCCAATGCTCTTAGTAAGGGATGTCATGGTGGGACTGCTCAGGCCGGGAGAGGGGCCCTGGCCGCCAGGACAGAGCAGAGAGATGCCAACCGTTGTCCTGGCTGGGGCACTGGTGGGTGGTCCCAGAGCCCTGACTGCCAGCAGTGGACACTGGGAAGAGGTGCTTTGTTCCTGGCTGGTGTCCCTCCGAGACCAGAGGCACCTGCACAGCCACCCGGACCCCAGCAGCACATGCAGCTCCTGCCCCCGTGAACCCCCACCTGGGTCTGCAGTACTGCCCTTCCCCTGGCCTCCGTGGGGCTGGGTCTCATGTAAGCAGGGCCAGGCCCTAGGGAGTGGAGGGGTAGGGTGGCCAGGTGTGCAGGCAGGTGTGCAGCTGGGCTGGCCAGGTGAGGTCGGGGTGGTAATCTGGATGGCCGCAGCCAGACGTGGGCGGCTTTCATGGCCCCACCTGCTCCCAGCCCCACAGGAGGGGTCAGGCCCAGTGTAGCCCCTCCTTGCTAGGTGGGCCTGAGCCCAGAGCATGGGGGTGGGGGATGGGGGACGCATGGGGGGAGGGGGAAGGGAGGGGAGGGGGAGGGAGGGGAGGCAGATGAGTCCACCCTGGAAAGTGGAGGGGGATGAAGGGAAGCAGGGCCCACTGAGGCCCCCCCACCTTCATTGGCTCACAGGTGGAACTGGCTCAATGTGAAAGCCCACAGGGCTGGTTCTGGCCTCTGTCAGGAAAGGGGGAGCGGCTGGACAGACTGAGCTCTGCAGCCTGGACAGCAGTGTGTGTGTGTGTGTGTGTGTGTGTGTGTGTGTGTGAGGGGGGTGTCGCCCTCTGCACCCACCTTGCCCTCCCCCTCCCAGGTCCTGGGAGCCCCATCTGAGGCTCGAGAGGAATAACCAGGCGCACGTGGGAACGGTGCTAAGTGAAAAGAAGGGGACCCCATCTTCTGAAACCAGGGGTTCGGTGGGGCCCGGAGGTGGCAGAGCACCTTGGTGTTGTCAGAGGGAAACTGAGGCCAGAGAAGGGACTGGCTAAGGAATCCCGGCCAGTTTGGGCCTGAGCTGGGCAGAGCCTGTTGAAGGTGGGTTTGGATGCAGCGGTGGCAGCACCTGTCTCGGGGACAGTCAGGACAGCTGGGTTTCCTGGCCCGGGGTCACCTGCCCCACCGCTGAATAAGCGAATGGAGGCCTACTTTCTCATTCTGTCATTCATGTGTAGTTTCAGTTTTGTCTACAATTACTTTTAACTTATTTTTATTATATAGAAATACTCTATATGTATAATATATAAAAATAGGTTTGTTTCTATAATATTCATATTACAAATTGCTTTTATTTTATTTATATTTATACATTCATTGTACATTGCTTTTATAATATTAACAACAAAAACACGCTTTTACCTTAAAAAAAATAATAACCTGCTCATTCACTGCTGGAGGGAATGTAACATGGAAGACAGTTTGGCGGTTCCCCAGAGTTCAGTTTAGGACTACCATCTGACCCGGCAACCCCACTACCTGGCATATACCCAGAATAACGAAAAGCAGGGACTCACAGATATTTGCACACCCATGTTCATAGAGGCATTTTTTCCACAACTGCCAAAAGGTCAAAGTACCCCTACTGTCCATCAATGATGAATGGATAAACACAATATGGGGTGTGCATGCGATGGAATATTACTCAGCCACTAAAAGGAAGGAAGACCTGAGACATGCAACAGCAGATGGTTGGACCATGAAGGCATCATGTTGTATGAAATAAGCCAGACACAAAAGGACAAACATTGTCTGATGGCACTGATTTGAAATAATTAGAATAAATAAACTCAATGAGTCAGAATCTAGAACCCCGGTTATGAGGGAACGGAGTGGGGACGGGGAATAATAGGGTGTTAAGGCTTAAAATGTACAGAGTTCCCATTTGGGATGACGGAAGAAGTTCTGGATGGCGGTGCCGAAAGTACGAAACTGTGAATGTAATTAACAGCACGGAAACATATATTGAATGTGATTAAAAGGGGAAATGTTACGTTGCACATATGCTATTAGAATACAATTTAAAAACAATCGATCAAACATAACACAAACAGTGAACCCTAAGTCAAGCCATGGACTATCGTTAATAGTACAATTAGAAAAATGTGCTTTCATCAATCACAGCAAATGCACCCCAGTGCAAGGTGTTAATAACAGGTGGCATAGGGAACCCTGTATTTCAGGGCTGACAGCTCTGTAAACCCACAATTTCTCTAATAACAATAATAGATAATAACAATAGTAATACTAAACCTACCAACCTCACCAAATTAGTTAAGGAGCAAAATAAACATGAGAAGGTGCTCTTGGGCCTAGAAAGCAGTGCACAACATGGGGTGTCTCCAATGCTGCTTCCTGGTGCCCAGGTGCCAGGGCTGGCACTGGAGGCGCCCACAGGCCAGGGGCACCCAGGTGAGAGGAGTGGGGACGCTGCTTCATCCCCCAGTTCTCACCAGCCCTGCTCCCCTTTCTTCCTGGCTGGAGCCGGCTGGGGGCCGAGGGAGGCGGACCACAGCCTGGCCCGTGGAAGAGCCATTGTAAAGGTCTGCTCTCACCCTAGGGAAGGGAGAGTAGCGCAGCAAGGAAGACGCCCCGAGGAAGGGGCCAGGGGGAGAGGCAGGGCGGTCCCCGCAGGGGAGGGGGCCCAGCCAGCCTGCGGACCCCGAGGGAGCTGCAGGAGAGTGTGGGCCGGACCCCTGCGGCCACCCCGGGGAAGGTAAAGCTGCAAACATCAAAATGCCATGTCCCCTTGGTGGCCATGGCTGGAAGAGCTCCAGCGGCTGCAGCAGCCGGGAGTCTGAGCTAATAAAGTCGAAAAGAAAAAAATGATAAGGTGGAGAGCCCCGTGGGCGCTGCTCAGGGCCGGGAGTGGGGTGTGGAGCAGGCAGGGGCACGGGCGCTTTAACGAGGGGGTCCGCGCCCCAGCTCGGCGGTCCCGGTGGGGAACCCAAGATGCAGAGATGGAATCTGCTAGTTCGGACAACTGAGCTGCTCTCCCACCCCCACCCCCAGTTTCTGCAGACGAATAAAGCTCTGATGCTGGTCAAAACTCAGGCCAAGAGGAGCCAGGCACTGAGCAGAGGGGAGTGGGGTGCCACAGGACCCATGCTGCTCTAGGAGGACAAGGACGAGACCCCTTTTGGCTAGCTGAGGCCCCCCCACCTCCAACCCCCCTCATGGGGAAGCCCAAGGAAGACATACCCCCCCCCCCAAGCCACCCTTCTGCGGGCCAGAGCTCAGCTGCAAAAGGTGGGGGTGGGATGCAGGGGGCAGTGGGCCCTTGTTTGTGATGGAGACCCCTCGAGAAGCCGCAGCCAGACCCTGTCTCCTGGACACTAACCAGGGGCAGCAGCCAGAGGGATTTCCACCTACAAGAAGTTTCAAATCCTGCAGATAAGAGTTTCCTGAGGACCCATTGTGCACCGGGGACCCAATCCAGGACCTCTGTCCCAGGTAAGGGCCTGAAGAAATGACCGTGGGGAGGGGGGCAGGATGCATCCACCCTGGACGGCCCATTAACAGTGCCCAGCATATATCAGGAGTTCCAGAGACACACAGCAGAGCCGTTTCTGGGATCTCCCCTGACCCTGGACCCCCCGGAGGCCTTCTCAATCATGCCTGGCCACTTCAGGCAGCCTCGGGAAGCTATGCAGCGGCAGGGCCCTGGCTCCAGAATCCTAAATTTTAATCGCTGGGAGCGCCTGGACCCATCCCAGGTGGAGCGCAGGGAAGTTTACAAAGGCAGGTTTCCCTTTGTGCGTGGAGCCAACACAACTCAGCACTGGGAGTGGACGCAGCCTGCAGAGGCCAGGGCTCTACCCCCGCGCTCAGCTTCCCGCCCGCCCCTGCCTGGTGGGATTCCCCACCTCCACCTGAAGGCCCGGGCATCGGGCCACTCCTCTCTCTAGGAACACCACCGCCAGGCTGGCCGCCAGGAAGAGCAAAAAAACCCCGGCGGCGATGGCCGCCAGCAAACCAGCCCCATGCCAGGACCCACGAGCCCGATGGATACGTCCCCAGGCCTACGGCCGCAAGTCGTGGGGTCTAAGCCCGACGCGCACAGGCATGCGCTCACCCATTCACGCACACAGGCTCACTGAAGCTGGTCACGGGCCTGCGGGTTTTTGGCACACACCACCATCCATGATGGGGCAGGATTTGCCTCCTTAAGAAGCCCATGGTTTAGTCTGACAAACGACGCATCACAGTTGTATATGGATGACGCAGTGCTGGCCCACGGGAGCTCAGGGCTATGGGGGATGAGAGTTTGGTGAAAAAAAAGGAATTTCATTCCAGGTGGGGGAAGAAAAAGGTCAGGGCCAAGAGCGGAGACAAGCTCCACCAGGGACACTGCCCTACCCCCACCCCCACCCTGCGAGCACTGCTGGCCTTCCAGCTTGCTTGCCAAAAGGGATTTCCCCAGGTGGGAAGTGGAGAGGACACAGGTGACATTCAAAGGCCATTCTGCTCATTTTTCTGTCTCCAGGAGTCTCCATGGGTTTGACCCATTATCCAGCCCTCTTTGGGACAAGTGACCCTAGGTCCAGGTGGCTCTTGTCTGCATTAGCTGATGTGGCTCATGCCCCCAGGTGTAGCATGAAGCCAGCCCTACCTGCCTGCCCACAGGGGACTGATCCAGGGATCCATGCTCGAGCCTCCCACTGCATGGGCTGGGCAGGCCCAACTGGGTACGCCATCTTGCATGGTAGTAAACCAACCCAATCAGACCCTTTTTATGGAAAAGTAGGGATGCTGGCAAACGCCCTTCAGCCTGGAGTATTCCAGGGAAACCAAGTCCTTATTCCGGTGCTCCATGAGGCTGCCTGACAACCAGTCTGGAATTTCTGGGACTTCCACACAGCCCAAAACTCACTCTCTATCCATGGCTGAAGCTGACGTCTTCTTGATGCTATACTTGGGAGTGTGAGTCATGTCAGCTACCGCAGACAAGAACCACCCAAGACTTAGGGTGACTTGTCCCCCAAAGGGGGCTGAATAATGGACAAGTCCTTAGAGGCTCCCTGGACAAGTCCTTAGAGGCTCCCGGTGGCGATGGCCGCCAGCAAACCAGCCCCACGCAGGACCAGGCAGATCTTTCCAACAGGGAGAAAGAAAGATAAGCCAAACGATGGCAAAGCTGAGCTGCGACTTGGGGAGAAACATCTCAGAAAGGGTAAGACCTGGATCAACAGGGGTCCAGGGAAGGGGTAAAAATGGCCTCTTCCACCCAGTTGGTTTCTCATGTCCCCCAGGGCACCCAGACCAGATGGCATATGAACTCTGGAACCAGGCTGGGCCTGGGTCAGGAAGACATACCCCACTGAGATTGAATACCAAGACCCTGCCTGGATCTCTGGGCCAGACCCAGGGTAGGGCAGATTCTCCATCGCCGTCAGAATGAGCCTGGAGTTGCAGAGCCAACAAAATTGCACACACTTGGTAGCATCTGCTCTGATCTGTCACCCAGATCGCTCTTTGGGAAATGAGGACGCACAACTCAGAGAGGTCATCTTAGGGTCCAAGCAGAACTGGAGGGCAAACCACCTGGGCTTGACCCTGGATCTCAGGCTCTTCTTGTTATCCTACTGGGCAGGGGGTTGCTCTCTGCTCCAAGTCAGCTTCTGGGCTGTGTTTCCCCGGCCACGGCTCAGGATCATTTGCATTAGGCAAGGCCTCCAGAGACGTCTCCAGCAGGTAACAGGCCTTGACAGGCTGGAGAGTCTCCTGCCAGGAAAATCTCCAAACTTGGCTGGGAAAGAGGGACCTTCAGAAGAAGTAGTGCCAGCAGCCACCACCCTTGTGCCTATGTGGTCCTGGGGTCCCTGCTCCATGTTCCAAGTCACACTGCAATGTGGGATGGTCTCAAACTGATGTGGAGATTCTGGATTTGGGGTCTCTAGGTCGGTTTTCAGAGGCTCTGAAGTTCCCTGCGAGACAGTGGGTGTCAGCGAGATTGTCTGCAGCTCTTCTAGGGCCTCCAAAAGCTCAAGGACGCGAAGAGGCTAAGACCCACCAGACACAAGGGTCCTGAGTGGCTGTACACAAACCTGCCGAACCCACACCAAGCACAAAAGAAAGTGCCATGGGCCTGTTCCTTCTCAAACGCTCACTCTGCGGGTCCTGGACTGGACAATGTTCCCCCAGGACCGAGACCCCTGTGCTCTGCATCGGTCCCCATCCTTGTCTGCAGTGTGACTGCAGAAATCTCCCCACCGAGTCGACCCCATGGGGTCCTGGTGTTTTCACGTCCCTGGAGACTCCTCATTCCCTTTCTGAATGCTGCCACCTCCAGACTAGCAGAGAAGACTGGAAAGGAAAACACGCTTGGGAGAGAAGAGCCACTTCCACACACAGATCCAGCTGGCCCTTACTCCAAGCAGCCCCAGGGTCCTAGAAAACCACCTCCCTGCTTCTCAAGGATACCTGGACATCTGCGTGCTGTCCTCCTGCACTGCCCAGGGCCCATGGCAGTTCCCACAGGGGCTGGAACCGCAGCTCTCCACCCGTTTGCCAGGCCCTGGACCAGCCCTCACCCATCAGCCGGAGAGGTGAAGGAACCTCCCACATACCCAGAGTTGGGGGCCGAGTTAACAGAAAAGGGGGAAGTCTCAGTTAGCCTCCTCTCCCCACCCCCCACCAGCCAGCCCAGTCCAGCCATTAAGGAGAGGGCAGGATACCAGCAGAAGCAGGAAATGACCCCTCTTCTCACGGACCCGAGGGACACAGGGGCTTAGCTGCTCTCCTGCAAAGCATGGAGACACTTGGCTTCCCTTCCCCAGGACGTGGAATCACAGAAGCCGAGGTGACTGCAGACTTGGGGTCCTGCCTCCTGTGGCCCCACCCAACCAGCCCTAGAGAACGCTGGCTTGTCTTTGTCCTCTCACCCTCTGGAAGGGCTTGTCTTGATCCCGCTAGGCAGCCCCTGAGCTGGGGGGAGCCCCTTCCACTCTCAGTATCCCCCACGCGTCCACCCCGGCAATGGGGGGCAGCACGTGATCCGTCCAACCTCCTCACTGGCTCATGCATCCAGCGTGCAAATGGGGTATCACGGTCTGGAAAATTCATTATTCTGTTTGAAAGCAAAAGAGTTCCCAGAGAGGCATGTATAGGCTTCTAATTTGCTAAAGACAAAGACACACGCACGCCGCTGAAGTTACATGGTGCCTGATGTCCTCTCACACTGACAATCCAGCAGAGGAAGCGCCTGGGGTCAGGGAGATTCTCGGGCATCACTCCGGACGCAGTTTGGGAGCGCTGAGGCGAGAGCAGCGACTGCACTCCCAGGTCCCCAGGCCCCGCTCTCCTCTCCCTTTGCAGTGTTCACCTTGGGAATGCTCCAGGGTAAAAGCCACACAGATACAAGGGGGAGGTGAGGGGCCGGGCCCAGAATCCAGGAGGGGTGCTAATTAGATTTCAAAAGCCCCCCCCCCAAGGAAGACATACAGTTGCTTTCCTCAGTGATGGAAAAACTGAGATTTCAGATCCCCTCAAATCCCCCTTCCCCAACTACAGTAGCTTCCACCTCTTAAGTGGCCAATCCCAGGCAAGGATGGGGTGCCTAGATTTGGCTACACACCAAGGATGGAAGACCAGAGAAACAGGCCAAAGACACCTGTTTGGTGATGGGAGAGATATCCTTGCACCTTCCTGCCTCTCCCGGCTGGGCAAAACCCATCCACAAAGCCACCTCCCGCCCCCCTCCAAAGCAAAGGAAAACAGGCCAAAGACAGATGGATGAGGGCAGCTCCAAAGCAGAGGTGATCTGTCAGCTCTAGGGAGCCAGGCAGGCGAGACAAGAGGCGGCGGAGGGCCGAGTGCTGGCGGCCTCCTGAAGTCCCTGCCAGCCGGGTGGTCACACTGCCCCCAAGGGGAAACCAAGCCCAGCTCCTCCCTCTCCACTGCTTTCGGGGGGGACTCATGACTAAGGACCAGTCAAAGTTGGTCAGCAGAGGGCAAACGCTGGCTCCTCCCTGAACCACAAGCCAGGACGCCCCCCAGGTGGGCGAGCGACCTAGGGACTGGCACCTCACCAGCCCCAAGGTTGCGCCTTCGGACTCCCTGGGGGAAGCCGGGTTCGGCCGGCAGGTGCGCACAGCGCCGGGGTTAGGGACGCGGATCCCTCGAGAACCCGAGGCGGCGGGGCTGACCGCCAGGAGGTAGAGAGGAAGAGAAAGGCGCCCTGGCCCGGACGAGGCGTCGGTCCCTGCAAAGCCTCCCAGCCACCCCTGGGGACCAGCCTCCTTCTCTGCCTGCGCCGGAGAGAAGCGGGGACCTTAATCCAACAGGTCCCCGTCACCCGGCCTCACCAGGCCAGCTTCCTCCGCCCTGCCCCGAGGCCCCGAGTTCGGCGGGAGCGCCATGGCACCTGCGGCCCGGCCGGACTCCATCCCCGTGGGAGGGGGCCTCGGGCGGCTCCCTCACCCCTGGCCCCCGGCGCTCCGGGGCTTCCTTGGGAAGGGGCGGGGCGGCCCCCCCGGCGCCCCCTCCCCGCGCTCACCTGGCGCAGGTGCTGCAGCAGCGTGCCCGCCTCCTCCCGCCGGCCCTGGCGCACCATCCGCAGCAGCTCCTGGACCATGCCGACGCGCCGGTGGTAGGGGGGCAGCCCCGCGCCCGCGCCCGCGCGCCCCGCCTTGTCCCCGGCGCGCAGCAGCAGCGACTCCCAGAAGTCGGGCCGCTCGCGGCGGGGGCCGGGCGCCGCGCCGGGGCTGCCTCTGTCCGCCAGGCTGCCCTTGGTCTGCCGGGTGCCCATGCCGGCACGCTCCGCGCGGCGCCGCCAGGCCGCGTCCCCGGCCGCCCTCCGCGCCCGCCTCCCAGGCGCAACTTTGGGGGAACTGTTGCGCGCGGGCGGCGCGGGGCGGGGGCGGCGGCGGCGGCGGCAGTGGCAGTGGCCCGCGCTCCCTCGCTCCGCCCTCCTGGCGCCCCGCGCGCGCTCCCCGCGCTCCCGCCCGCTCGCCCCGCCGGCCCCGCCCCGCCCCCGCGCCCGGCTCGGCGCCGCCGCGCGCTCCCTCCCCTCGCCCCCCTCCTCCCCCCCGCCGCGGCCCGGCCCTGCCCGCCGCCGGGGACCCCGCGCGCCCCCTCCCGGCCTCTCCCGCGCCGCCCTCCCCGCCCCGCGCCCCCTGCCGGCCGCCGCACTGCGCCTCCCGGACCCCGGCGTGGCGGCGAGGGGGGCGCGCAGCCCCCAGGGGCCCTGGCTCTCGGTCCCCGCCCGCCAGGTGGCCCAGAGGCTGGCTGCACCCGCGCGCGCGCGCTGTCTGCGGGCGGTGGACCGAGGCAGCTAGTGCGGGGGTGGGGGGGTGGGAACAGCCTGGAGCTTAGGTGGGGTGGGTGGGGAAGAGCCCCCAGCTCCCGGGTCAGGATTCTCAAAGTGGCCTGGTGGGCCCCAGCGTCATCCCGGCCGCTGCTTAGGAGCGCAGACCCGGGGGCCTCTCCCAGACCTACAAATGGGAATCTCCCTGGGGGGGGGGGGCGCATGGGCCCGGGGATCTGCATTTTTAGCCAGCGGCTCCGGTGAGTCTGAGATGCTCCCTGTCGAGATCTAGCCTGTGGGTGGCGGCTGGTGGGGTACAGTTGGTGTGCGCCCGGACACCGTGTGCGCCCCCTTTCATGGAGAGGGTCTGTCGCTTCCAGTAGTCTCGCAAAGGGTCCGGGGCGTCAAAATATTAAGAACTGCTGTCTTCTTGATCTCGTTCTCACACCTGGTGGAGGAGGGGCTAGGTGGAGGGTACTTGGGGGTCATCCAGGTCCGAAAGCGCAGAGACACCCCTGCAAGTAGGAGGCCCCGCAGCCCCCTCCCACCGGCCCACCCCTTCCAACCTCGCCACCTCTACCAGGCCTAGCGAGGCCTCTGCTGGACTTATGTTGCTTGGAAAATCACCCAGGGGCCTGGCAAGGGAGGCTAAGGCATATGGAGACCTGTCCCACTGCAGACCACAACAGAGTTTGAATCTCTCCCTGACCCAGGCCCTGGGTGCTGCTTTAGGGAGAAAAAACAATGTGGGTGTGGGGGCAGGAGAGCCTGAATCCAGAGGCAAAGCACTGCCTCCCCCATTTGCTGAGAGCTGAACCCACAGGCAAGGGCTCAGCTTGCAGAGTCCTGGTTTTCCCTCTAATACTGGGGTGATAATACTGCATTGAGAATTGGAGTAAAATGAGGTGGGTACATAAACTCCAAGCAGAGTAGGGGAGTTCTGCAAATGACAGCTCCGGTTCCTATCTGCACATGGTCCACGTGTTTTCCCATATGTGACCTCTCGGTCAACCCTGAGTATCTAAAGGGAGAGTCTCAGCTGACTTGCTTCAGCCAGCTGTCCTGACATACTACCACGGGGTGGGGTTGAGTCACCCCCAGTAGGCTTTCTTTTCCCTTTGGATCACTCACTCCAAATGCCCATTTCAGCTGGCAAAGAATACTCGTCTTCCAACAAGCTGGCTTCTCAGAGCCTAGAGCAGACCCTTCTAAACTTACCTGGACTCTTTGTGTGCAGGACACACCTGTTGGTGTCTCCAGAGAACCCACCTTGGGGAACAAGTCCAGGCCTCTCCATCTCTGACCTGCAGGGCCACCACCAGGTGAGGTGGCCACCAGGAAAACCTGCTGACCTGTGCCCTCCCAAGGGAGAGTGGGCTCCACCCACCTGGAGGCAGCCCAGAAATGGTTCCCACTTGTGGAAGTGGTGAAATCACAACATTTTGAGCTTGCAGGCTGGCCTGCCCTGAAGGTGTGCGGTTGGGGTAAACACCATCCCAGAGGAAGTGACCCCTTCTGCCCAGGCCGGTCCCTCACCTGGGATCTCTCCTTCAGAGACCTGGTAACATGTTCCTTCCCCCACTCTTATTTCTTTCCCCCAACCCCGCCCCCCTCCCCTTTTCTGACTTGTTCTTTTCAATATATAATCAGTTAAATCACTACCATCTATTTAAAAAGAAAATTTTCATTTGTCCCCAACGCCTCCAGGTCTACCAGCTGCCCATTCCCACTGGCCCACCCCTTCCTCCTTGGCCACCTCATTTTCCCTATTTCTCTTTCCTTTTCACCTATGCTTGTTGGAAGTATCTTTTATCAGTTGTCTGTCTTTACTTCTATTCATTCTGTATCCACCATGGTTTGGCTTCTGGCCACACCACTTCATTGAAATGCCTCTGGCCAGTGACCCAGTTGCTAAATTCAGGGGCAACTTTCAGTTTTCATCTTGCTCTGTCTTTAAGCAGCATCTGAGCCTGTTGCTGACTCCGTTTCGATTGAAATGCTACTCCCTTGGGTACTACGGTTCTACTCTCTGGGTTTCCTCCTCAAATTCCACTGTGAGCTCCTTTGCTTACTCTATCCTTTACTTGCTGGTGTTGCCAAAGGCACTGACCTCTTCATGGCATTGTTATTTATGATCCAGGCTTTACCCACCACACACACACACTAATGACTCCAAGTCTCTCTTTCCGGGTGATAAGATAATAAGTTCACCTGAGCTGATTCATGGAAGCTGGTAGAAGACACAAAACTTATGCGTCTGAGACACAAGACTGTTATTCAGGACACAACAAGCAGCTTGAGCATCAGAATGTTTGCACGGGTTCTCCTTTCCACCCAGTCCCACGGGGATGACGTGATGGGGCCAGGTGGATGCCACACATGCAGCAGGTTTGCATGGAAGCCGAAGAACACTGGGTTCAACTTGGAGTGGGGAAAGGACAAAGCCTGCCCTTTGTCCTGGAGGCAGATCATGGCTCAACCCTCAAAGTTGCTCGCTACAAACACAACACTGAGAAATGGCCCAGGTCAAAAAGTGCCAGGGTCTTCAGTTCTTGGCACACGCAGCAAGGCGTGAAGATGTGCAAGAGGCCCGTGAAGGACTATCATTTCCAACAGTGGGCACCTCACACTCAACAAATGTGTGCATCCTCTTCCAGGCACCTTTCCCAACCTACCTGCTCTCATCTATGCTCTATATTAGGTGAATGGGCAAGACAGAAACCCTGGGGGCCTCATGCCCTCTTCAGTCTTTCTCGCCATGTTCATTTGGTCAGCCGTCAAGTCCAGTTAATGAAGCAGATGATGCTAGATCTCATCGTCTGTGCACACACTGTGTACTTGGATGTGGGCCGTGTCCTTTGCTAGATTTTGCTATTTAATCCTGTCAACAGCTCTGTAAGGTAAATTTTTTAGTGTTTCATAGGTGTGGAAGTGGACTCTTAGAAAAGTTGGATGTTCGAAGTCCCACAATAGTAAAGGCCAGAGCTGGGATTCGCACAACTCTGTCTTTCTCCAGAGCCTAACAAAGCCTTGTTAATACTACCTTATACCATTGATCCTACCTTTTAAATATTTCTTCGTCCCACAGACACTGCCTTCGTTGGAGAGCCATCATTTTTACCCTCCTCATTGCCACAGCCTTCTTTCTTACTCATCTCCGCACCTTCAGTCTTGCCTCCTCTAATTCATCTGCATGTCTCTGTTAGAGGGTCATGCTGAAGGGGGAAACACACATAGACACTCCCCTCTTCAGTGATTCCTGTCGCTCTCAGTCCAGACTGCTGAATGTGGGGCTAATATCCCTCAGGTGCCTGTGGCCTTCGTACCCTCTTGTCCTTCACTTAAATCATCTCTCCCAAGATGCCGTACTGTGTGCCTCGGCATAAATGCAGCATCTTCTGTCCGGTCCCTCACCTCCTCCCTGGATACCTACTCATTCATTAAGACTCAGGGTAGGGGTCGTGACTCTCTGGAAGCCCATTCCAAAGGCCACACACCACCCCCGCCCTGCTCTACATAGCACCCTCTGAAGATGACAGTTATTTTGTCCTCTGTTTCTGCTCTTTGTTTGCACAAGCTGTCCTTCTGCCCAGAGCCTCCTTCCTCTTCCTCCCCTCACTGCTTAATCCTTCCTCATTTTTCAGAATCAACTTGGGTGTCACCTCCTCAGGGAGGTGATTCTCCCACCTCCCACTGGCTCAGGTGAGGGTCCACCTGTGTGCTCCCAAAGTCTCCTTGCCCAACTCTGTTGTAATGTCCCATCAGCTGCTCCAGGACAGGTTTGCTGTGTTAGACCCTGTTGTCCCCTGGGGCCTGCATAGCACAGTGCCTGGCACAGAGTAGAAGCTCAATAACTGTGTATTGAATGAAAAAAAGAATGGTCACATCTGGTGGGTTAGCGCAGTGCCAGGAACTCATTCCGTGGCTGGCATTCAATAAGTTGATTGAATGAACCAGACCACTAGAATGCCTGCTGGATGTGTTGGCATGGAAGCCACTGTTGATGGGAAGGAAAGCAGTCTGCAGGGAATTAAGGCACAAACGCAGGCAGGTAAGAAGGCCAGAGATAACACATGTAGCCTATTCTTTCAGAACTTGCTTTTGAATAGGATGGTAACCCGAATGCACTAGTTTCTGAACATGGGAGGGGAGGTGGGCACAGGGGAGGCACGGGAGAGACAGGCTGGGGCTGCTGGCCCGAGGCCCGCCCCGATCACATGGGTGGGGGTAACATAAGGCACAGGTAGAGAAATGAGCCTCACACAAGCCTCAGGTAGACCCTGGCATCGATTCAGAAAAGGAGGAGCAAAGGTTTGCAGGTGAAAGAGACATTGAAGGAGCTCTTCCCTGGTGGTTTTAATTTTTTTCCTAATGGAGCAAAAAACCACCTACTAAAATGACAGGCAAGA
>PVIY010048994.1:0-16972 GCA_004026745.1 Myrmecophaga tridactyla | reverse complement strand
GCGCCTGGTTTCCTCGACCCGGCAAGCCTGCAAAAGGCTGAAGCCCTGGGCATTCATTCTCCGACCCGCCGTCCACACGGCCCCGTCACCCAGTTTCGTCGCCGCCGCCACCTTCGGCGATTTCCCCCCTCCAAGAAGCCTGCGATCTTTGGTTCCCCGCCAGCAACCCCGGCCCCTCTCACCCAAACACTGTGCATGTTCTTGAAAACACTTCAGAGAAATGAAGCGTCCCTAGGCACAGATTTATAAATAAACAGCTGGCTGCTCTTGGGAGATATTTTTACCACAGCTGGGTTTTGAAGTCGAAAACTGCCTCTTTGGGGGGGAGGTAGGGTGTGTTTTACACCTCCTACCTCTCGCTAGCCTTTAGAAAATTGCTAAGATCTTTTCTGTAGAGACGGAAGATGTGTAAAATAGGTTCATTGGTGTGGTGGTTTATTTTTTTTCCTCCCTTCGTCTTACCGAAGAATGAGAAGATATGAGAAGTAATGCATATCTCTGCAGCCGTTGGATTTCTGAAAGGAAGAGGCTGTATTAAGATTCTTGGTAGAAGGCAAGGACGGTCTTTGGGCAGCGGGTGGAGTGGAGAACAAGCCAGTAATTAAAACTAAAAATACTGCATCATTTGGCTTCAAGGCATTACATTTTGTGTGACGAAAGCTCAGCCTGGTTCTCTCTAATTGCACAACACAGTGTGTGTCATCCTTAAAAACAAGAGCTGTGGATTGAAATCCTGAAATTTGACAGACTATTTCTCATTAAGCCCCCTTAGACTGGAGGTTAAATGAAACAGTTCATGGCCTCAGATGGCTTCATTTGTAAGGCAAGTCCCTTGACGTATCTTCACACTTCGGAATACACACCTGAGGCTGGGGGTCTGAGTGTCTCTCACCTTCTATTAAATGCAGTAGAGCGTTTGTGGAAAGCTCTAAAGGTTTATCAACCTAGCTTCACAGATGTTGAGTATAGGAAGGCATCCTTATCCTATACACAGCCCCTCTTGCCATCCAGATCTTTGGGTCTTCAGTGTGAAACTTGAGGTCAAGTTTGGGAGGGATTATTGGGAGAAATAGATAATTCTGGGAAATAACAACCCAACTATCCCTTTGGAAAGGTTAATCTTCTTACTCTGCTTCTAGCCCCAAGAAGAGGGGCAAAAAGTGGTCATTTTCAGTGTGGTGACCAGGTTAGCCTTCTCCTTGTTCTGCAGGGTGGAGCGGCAGGGAAAGCAGCACATCTCCACTGCCTACCAGCTTTTCTGGGCATGCCTCTCAGCCTCGTAGGGCACCCACACAGACAGGACTGTCTCAAGTGCACAAAGGCCAGCCTGGACCAGCCCTCTCATAAAATCAAGCTGAAAATAATTTTGTTCCCCCGAGTCTCATTTCCTTTCCAACTCTCTCCATCGTATCAAAACTGGAAAGAATCTGGTGTCAAGTATACTGAAATACACAGAATAAAATCTGTGGATCTGTATTTTTGCTGATTGGTTAACTATTATAGTTCAGTGTGACTTAGTTTATTAAAGCATTAACTCAGTCAGCCATTTTCTCTAAAGGTGGCAAGAAGCAGCTTTAGCCCACTGTAAGGAAGGACTTGGAGAACAGTTAGACAAAATGGGGAGAGCAGGGGAAGACCCTGAAATATTTAGACTTTTGCATGGGTCAGTATATTAGCTAGGTTTCTCTACAATCAGCAGGAGATATTTGTAAATATAAAATTTATAAAAGTGTCTCACGTAGAGTCCAAGGTCTGTAGGGCAGGCCGTGAGCTCCAATGACGGTCCTCAACGAACTCTCAGGAGAGGCTGGCTGTCTGAAGCGGGAAGAATGATTGTCTCTTCTGAATCCTCCTTAAAAGCCTTCTGGTGATTACATTGTGTCACTCATTGCAGAAGACACTCCCCTTACCTGATGGCAAATGCAATCAGCTGTGGATGCAGCCAACGTGGTCATGATTTAAGTCCATGAAATGTCCTCATAGCAACAGACAGGCTAATGTTTGCCCAACCAGACAACCGGGCACCACCATCTGGCCAAATTGATACATGAACCTGACCATGACAGTCAGTAATAAAGCAAACTTTTCAGTAGCATAAAGGTTCTGAATTTAGAATCAAGATCACCATTCTGGTTCTGGTTCTTCTGTTTACTAGTTGTGTGACCTGGGCTACGGCAGTTAACCAACCCAAACTTATAGGGCTGTTTGTCTCCAGGATGAGAGGAGTGATCTTTTTTATTTAGGTTGGGGGTTTTTGTTTGTTGTGCTTGCTTTGTTTTGCTTCATGGATGGAGGGAGGGAAGAGAGCAACTGAACATGCAGTTCAGGTGTCTCACAGGTGAAAAGAAAAGCATGAATGGCTAGCACTGAACAGAGAAGGAAGGAAGTGCCGCAAGCCCAGGCTATAC
Organism: Myrmecophaga tridactyla; assembly: GCA_004026745.1. Classification (NCBI taxonomy): domain Eukaryota; kingdom Metazoa; phylum Chordata; class Mammalia; order Pilosa; family Myrmecophagidae; genus Myrmecophaga; species Myrmecophaga tridactyla. Next base: position 14,564 of record PVIY010048994.1, on the reverse strand, counting down.
AGAGTCGAATCCAGGACTGCCTGTCTCCAGGAAAGACAAAAAAGATTCTTTTAAAATGTTATCAGAGAAAATTGCCAGTTATCTACATTGAAGAGGTAGAAAGCAAGACAAGGAAACATCAAATTTAGTTCAACTGGATAAAAACTTTTAAAAAATAAGTATAAAGTTATCACTTTCATTTTTTATTATTTAGGCCTCATAACAGTGCCTCAAAATATGGCTGTGTCTATCTGTATATGTGTGTGTCCGCTTAATTTGTGTAAATTTCAGAAGATTGCTCTTCTGTGTTCAGATTAATTGCTTAGAGCTTAAATAAATTAGAAGGAACATTTCTGTGGAATGTTCAAACAATGCTTGCCATTGCCAGGTGTGCTTGGTGGAATGAACATGAAAGAAGCATCTCTTCACTCCCCAAGAAGCTGAATCTGAAGGTTGCATTCCTGCTCTTCTCATTTGCTATTTTTACCTAACAGGCTACACTGTCAGTCTCTTATGGACTTCCTCTCTGAGCACATTCTCCAAGGACCCACCTAGACTGTGTGTGGTTAGGTCTTTATGATTTTACCTTTTTTTCTGAGGACAAGTCCTTAAATTTGCCATCATTTGACTGATTTACTCATAATTATAGAATCAAGAACCCTGATCCAACCCCTTACATATCACAGACATGTGAAACTCAAATTTTTATTTTTAATAAATAGACTCTATTATTAAAGATGTCAGAAGATTACGTAGCTTTGGTCAATGTATTCCTCGTTCTCACCATCAGCAACTATCACCATCAGGAATTTTTTTTATATCAAAGCTCTCAAATATTGCAGTTAATTGGAATTGTTCAAATATCAGATCTGTCTATTAAAAATTCCCAGCAGTCTTCAATAAATGTTTCTCCTGCTTGCTAACAAGAAGTGCATTTTGGTCAGGTAGATAGTAAGAAATAGTAGGTAAGGCTGGAATTGCCTACCTTCCAGGTGGAAGGTGAACCCAGCCTAAGGGCTCATTCCCTTTCCTTTGGAGGAACACAGGATGTTGGTTGAAAAGCTGTCCCCATCCATTACTCGGTCCCATCAAAAACCGATGCGGCTTGGTCCCAGATCCCCAGACCTGTGCTCTTTTACCCTCCACCTGTAGCCTTTCCAATTCTGCTGCGGTAAGGTCAGGTGTGAGCAATACCTGCTCTTTTGGAGAATAACCAGGTCCCTTCAGGTCCACACGCTGGCGCCTCTGCCCCATTCCCTTCCCCCAGTGCTTGCCCTGCAAATAGCAATGAGACCCCATGTGAACCCTGCATCTCTCTCTTCCTGTCCCTCAGGAGCAGCACTCGGTTGGACTTCCCCGGACCACAGGCCCCATGCCGTCCTCGGTGCCCCCGGGCTCGGGTGGCCTGGTCTCTGGAGCCAGTTCTGCAGGCCCCGGCTTCCTGGGCAGCCAGCCCCAGGCGGCCATCATGAAGCAGATGCTCATCGATCAGCGGGCCCAGCTGATGGAGCAGCAGAAGCAACAGTTCCTGCGGGAGCAAAGACAGCAGCAGCAGCAGCAGCAGATTCTGGCCGAGCAGGTAACATGCTCCCACAGCGTGATCCCTTCTTTCAGCAAGCTTTCTTCAGTGAGGGGATCACAGCTCAGGTCCTTCGTCAAGATCCTCTGGGATCAGTCTAGCAATACGCACGGTCACAGAAGAACCACAGAATTTAGAACTTGCAGTTATTTAGGCTTTTTCCTATCATGAATTAGTTTGTTCTTAAAAGACAAGCTTCAGCCATCAGTCTTGAAGGTCCACTTGTCAGAGATGTTTCTTCGATTCAAGCCTGGACTCCTGGTTTCTGATACAGGGGTCTACATAAACACATTCTTTATGAGCCCTCATTTTTCTAGCATAAAGAAAATATTCAGAGAAGTGTGTTTAATGGAAGGTAGTGGTGGGAGGAGGGATTAAGGAGAATTCTATAGAATTGATCACTATTCACAGTACAGAACAGTAGGGCCAGCAGAACTACCTGGAAACCTTAACTAGGGTCCCAGAAAGGATACAAACTTAAGGAAATTCCCAATATTTTTAAAAAATAGCTCAGGATATCTTTGAGTTAAAGGAAAGCCCAGTACAAATAAAGCTCTGCTTTAGACATCTTTGTCCACCTTTGCCATGTAATTCTTCCAGCTTTGAAAGAAAGCCTTCCCTGTGGACTGCTGCTGGAGGACTTCCATTGTTTTGTTTTTAGAGCTGCCCTCATGCGGGTTTAGTGTTATCCCAGGGAAAGGTCTGAAGCCTTCCACGGAGACCCCTTGGCAGCTCCTGCGGGCCTCGGAACAGGGCACCTCCTGCAGCAGGCTGTTTTCTTCCGGAGGTGTAAGATGCTCAAATGAGCTCGTGGCCCAACATAGCACTGTAGTCACCCTTCTAGAACGTTTTTTTAAGAGAATCAGCATTTTGGAAATTTGTCGGGCATCCACCACCTATATACAGGATACCGGGTGGAACACAAATGTCTGCCGAGGGCCGTACAGAGCGCACCAGTCGCGCCCCCCCCCCCCCAACAGAAAACTTGCCCCATTGAACACAGTTCACTTATGTTCCTTTTTTTTTCTTGCTTTTGTTCCTGAACAGCTGTGTAATTATCTCTCTTTTCACCAAGGTCAGTCAGCTGCCTGGCAGCTATTGTACAAACAAACCTCTCTCCCTCTCACCCTGCATAAGGTGTGTGACAAGGAACCCTGCTAATATTTCTCAGGCAGTGATAAATGGAGCTGCTGAGGGGAAGCTGAGCTTTCTAAGTCCTCCCCTTTCGGCCAAGCCCAGGGATTTTCAGATGTGCCTGGTGTTTTGAGCAATAGCTTTTGATATGTGTGCTGTGACCAAGGCACAGAGGGAAGGGAGGTAACCAGGCAGAACTGAGCTGAGCCAGCCTAGGGCCGTTCCCACTCGGCGAGGTCAGCCAAACCCAGGGGAAGGGGCGTTTGAGAAGAAGTGAGGTTTTAGAATGACTCACGGGCTAGAAGGCCAGAGAATAAGGGAGACCCCTCAGAATCCAGGACACAGCAATATAACACCAATGCCTTGGGAAAGTGGGAAGATGCAACTTGAGTATAATTCCTGAAAAACAACTGTGTGCACGGAGAAGTGATGAGGGACCAATGAATGAAACACTTGACTTAGGGTCAGAATGTTAGAATGTGTTCAGTCTTTTGCCTATGGAGTAATTTTAGAAAAGCCATTGCACCTTTCTCATCATCTGCCAGATTACATTCTAATCATTTAACAGGCTTCCTTGCATAGCTGTATTAAGGATCACATAAGAGAATGCATGTGAAATTCTTTGGGAACTGCACCAATACGTGTGGGGACCGTCACCTGGTCCTGGTGCCGAGGGCTAGGATGTAAGGGTTGTAGCCATTTGCAGAGCCATCATTTGGGATTAGACAGCAGGTGAATCAGAGAGACTGTGTGTAAGAGCTCAGGTCAGTATGGCGTCTTCCCTGTACCTGGAGATAGGACGCACGAGGCAGAGCCAGGGCTGGAACCTGAGTCGGGGCTGCCATACCTGGAAGCCACACCACCAGCCACCCCAGAGCTATTCCCATTGTACGTGCGGCAATTAATTTCTTATTTCATTTGGGAAGTTTAGCTGAAGAGAGTCTGTTAAATGCACAGTTTCCTCTCCGTAATGGCCTTATTGCTTCCTGAAATATTAGCATGGGTTCCTGTCTACTCTTTAGTCCAAATAATTAATCAATTTGAACAGTTTTGTTCAAACCGGCGGGCATCATGGGGTGAACAGGGCAGACGCTGCTTGGTCTTATCGAGAAAAAAGAAGGATAAAAGAGAAAGAAAAGAAAAGAAAATTATAGGGCTGCCCAGGAACAAAAACAAAAGAAAAAACAGAAATAAACACATGTTAAGAAGCGATCAGTGTGTTATTTTATAATGAAGAGTGCAAAGAGTAGGGACCTTGCTATAAGCTCTTTATGACCCTTGCAGATGAGAGGTGCTCAATGAATATTCAGCAGCTGCAGAAAGGAGGTAAATGACGTGCCAAAGGTCATGCTGCTTCTTGACGGCAGACTGAGAACTAAAACCTCTCTTCTCTGCTCTTTCCACCCCGCTCTTATTTTCTTTCCCTTTTCACATATCGCATGACAATGGTCATATTACTCTTTCCCCGGTATTGGTAAAAGCGGTAGCAGTGCGGAAGCCCCGTGAATGGGAGAAGAAAAACTAAAGCACAGGCCCCCTAGTGTATGTGGAATCTCACGCCTTTTCCTCAAAGCAGTAAATACTGTGTATTTTACGTATAGAGGTATATTTTGCAGGCAGTGTGGAATATAATTAGCCTCTTTCTGCAGCCCCTGAAAAATCCCAGCTTCCGATACCCAAAGCATCTATTTAGGTCATTGACAACTCGTTGCTTGTCCTTTGGATGTAGGTTCCCACTGTGCCCAGGAAAGCCTGCAGGCTGGTGCTGGGCGGTCCAAGTCACAACGGCTTCCTTCGGTACACACTCCTGGTGACCCAGTAGTTCTCACATCACGAGTGTGTTCAGGTGTTCACCAAAAGTCAGGTGCAAACAGTTTCACAGAAGCAGTATTTGTGACGGCCAAAGACTGGCAACACCCTAAATGACTGTCACAGTAGAATGGGTAACCAAATTATGATACATTCTCACCATGGAATACTATTCAGCAATGAGAATGAATAACTCATTCATTCAGCTACGTAGGTCAATGTGGACATGTCTCACACACATAATGATGAACGCAAGAAGCCAGGCACACAAAAAATAGTATAGGAGACCATTTATATAAGGTACAAAAACAGAGATGCCTATCTCTGATGTTAGTACTTAGGATAGTAGGTACCCTGGGTTGGAGGGAGGGTAGTGACCAGGAAGGGGTACAAGGAGCGATGTTTCTTGGTCTGGGTTCCAGTACCCAGCATGTGTTCATTTTGTGACAGTGCATCAAACTGTCCTCTTATCATTTGTGCACTCATCTGGTTGCATGTTATGATTCTTCAATACAAAGTTTACTTTAAAAAAACAACTGCGTTCCTCAGAACTGCCAGGATGTTTAATCGCATGCTCTCTCCCACTTCGCCTCCCCTGCCCCTCTTGTCGTCTGTTGTTCCGGCAGTTGCAGCAGTCACATTTACCCCGGCAGCACCTCCAACAGCAGCGGAATCCTTACCCAGTGCAGCAGGTCAATCAGTTTCAAGGTGAGGCCAGTGCACACCTCTTCCCTTTCATACCTTCCAGTTGTGAAGTGTAAGTGAATGTATAAGTGATGACATTGCCTTTTATGCTGTATTTATGTTCAGGTAATACCCAAAATATTTAACAACGGTTAGGGGAAGGGTGGCAGCCAATTAGAAGGGATTCCTGGAGACCTCCTCCTGTGCCCAGAATTAACCTGTCAGTTTCTGGATCATATAGAGGTCCTGGGAATCCCAGAGGCGGGGCTGGGTGTCTGGGGAATGATGGTGGGGAGGGATGCTCAGGGACTGGGGAGCTAATATTTACCAACAGCACCAAAGTATTTTGATAGTTTAATAACCAATCAGGACATGCTGGTGCCTGTTGGCCCAATACCAGGCTTGTTTATGTCTAAATCGTCATCTTAGTGGCCAAAAGGAGAAGTCATGTCCCACAGCTTTCTTGCTAATCCCACAGGTCAGTTGGCTAATCTCATGCCCAATAAGCAAAGTAGAAGAATCTGGCTTGCAGCAGCCACTGATCTAAAGATAGATGACAAATAGGTCTTTGAGGCCCATTTGACAGTCTTGATCCTTGCCATTTGGGAAAATCCTGAATGATGATCTCATGAGCCAGAGCAGTGGGTGTGCTGTACCAGTATTGCCACCCTTTGTAAATGTGGAAGGTCCACCAATTCTCAATCCCACCCATCTCCAATAGAGAGAGCCCTTGAGACACTATCCAATCTCATCTACAGGAGTTTTCAGGAGTTACCAGGGCCACCTAACAACAGAAATCTCAATTACTATCCTCTCCCCTTTTGTGGGACCTCGAGTAGTGCGCCCTAACTTCTGAGTGATATCTATCCATTTAACAGTCTGCCGAAGCCATGAAGACTCTTCCACAGATGTATGCATATATGTAAATATATACAAACTTTGTATAGCATTTCACAAGGATTGCAGACACCCCTGAATGTTAGCAGTCAACTGTGGGTGAAAAAATTCCTAATCTGGGGTAACATTTTTCAAACTTCGGGTTGCAGCGCGACTAGGTTATGAAAACAATTAAATGGGTCACATTTTTAAATGAAATACAATAGGAAAGGAATTATCAGAATATATCATAGGAAACATTTTTTCTGTTGTAAACCCCTATATGTGTGTAATGGCTCACAATGAAAACATATTTTGTACTGTGGGTTGTGGCTTAAAGAGCGTGAAAGCCACTGACTTTGGGTGATAGCTTTCACAGAAGACTGTCCATGAGTCTACTCGGACTTGAGTAGCCACCACACTCTTCCCCCAGATATCACTCTCGATCACTTTGGACTTGACACAAGGACAAAAGGAATTGAGCTGTCCACTGTGTTCTGTGCCCTAAATCAGCACCAGTATTCTTGGAAGAATTAGGTTTCCTGTTTGTCGTAGGTGGCGGGGTGGGGAATAGTCCTTTTTCCATATGCAGTTTTGTTGCCAATACAATGTCTTCCCTTTATACCTGTAGTTCTTAAACTCTGTCTTGCATCAGATCACCTGCAGAGCTCGTTAAACAACAGACTTTCTGATTCAGTAGGTCTGACACAGGGCCTGAGAACTCACATTTGTAACAAGTTCCCAGGTGTTGCTGATGCTGTTACCTGGGGGACCACACTTTGAGAACCACAGCTTTATACTATGAAGTAAAGAGAAACAAAATCCGACAAACCTGGCATAGAGTCCCTTGAGTTTCCAAGTTTCATAACTCATTTATTATTTTTTTAAATAAAGGGACGAACCAAAATTTAATAATCCCTCTGCATTATAAAATACACACATCTTTTGTGTACATGCTACCCTGAATGCTTTGGGTTCACGTTTAAAGCCCTACTTCTTGAACTTTTCTAAAATCCCAAACCACAGGTAATCAACCTATAAATTTAGCTTAGGCACTTAATGACATTTTAGGGTTCCTGAGCTGCTTGTTTCAAGATGTGATAAAATTTTGTACTATCTTCAGTATTTTCATTCATATTTTCTGACACCCTAGATACCACGATATTGTACATCTTGGAAAATAGTAAATTGGTAGAAAATATTGTCCTTGGAGAGAAATTCTGTTAGGTATAACTTGCATGCCCTTCCTACACGGTACTCTCACCACTACTCATTTCAAAGGTCTTACTGTCTTTCTCTCACTGAGTTCTGTACCTCTGGGCCATGTTACATTCCTATGGGGAAATGATTATTTCACAAATATAGGCTTCTTGTGGGTGAAAATAGAATATTTTTTCCTTTTAGGCAAAAAATGCATCTCTATTTGAATATGGAAGATTTTCTTTGACATCGTGATGTTAACCAGCAGAAGAGAAATTTAATTTGACTACAATATCTCACAATATCTGTTTTAGACAAAAAAACAAAAAAAAGGAAGAAGAAAAAGTAGTCTGGTTTAACATAAGTAGTAATCAGATAAAGACTGAATTTAATCCTTTGGATGCATTTGAATTTTTTTCCTCTGTATCTTTAAAATTACTGAAGCCATAAAACTAGATTAATAAGTCTTTTTTCTCTTGCAAGTTGAATATGGAGTGCTGATAGCTGATTTAAAAATGCCTTCTTTTTCATAACAATTTCATCTTGCTAGTGCAGTCACACTAAGTAAAAATAAAGGTTGGCTTAGATTAATACTTCAATACCTCTTAAAGGGCATTGCAGCATTTCTGTCCTCTAAAGAAGGGAACCTATTTCTCATTCACAAAATTAGTCGAGACAATATCCAGTTTCTCTTCCTCAAGGTTTACGTTATAAACATGTAACAAAAATGTACAAATTATGAAAGCACTTTCATCTATTTTCAGCAGCCCAGCAGCCCGTTTATATAATTTGGGTCTATCCGATCAGTCTCTGAGTCAGCAATATTTTTCTCTTAAATTTTTTTATAAACAACTCAATAACCCATTTCACCACAGTTGATCAGATTGGCCATGGAATCAATGCAGATTTACTCATTAAGGTCACAAAACTTCATAACAAGATTACAAGTGGCATGCAGTGTAGACTACTGTCCAGTTTTTAACTAGGAACTTTTGATTTTTCTAAAAATCACTTAGATGTAATTAAGCTTAAAACAAAAATTTGAAATACGTCTAGGAGTCCTTCCCTAGACCTTTCGGATTTCCCTCCAGTAAACATTTCATTTTTCAATGCAGCATGGTATTGATCTTAAGCCACAAAAACTTAAGTCATAATCAAAATTCCCATAATTTTCTTTTTAAAGAAAGAAAAAATGTATATGGAGACATATTTGCTACCCAGAAATCAATAACCCCATCAGAAAGACAAAAATATGCTTCAGTTATCTGCCAAGGTGCCAAGTTTAACAAGGTTAGACTATTCTCATCTGGATTCTCATCACAGTTCCAAGGTGGGATAAAATTTGTTATATTGATTGGTTCCCATGCTGCATCTTCTTTAAATGTCCTGGAAAAAAAGCATTTTTCTTTTTCTCATAGACTTAATCATTAGCAGGGATGATTGAATAGAAAACTGGAATCGAAACCATTCTTGCACACCTCCTAGGGCCTTTACAACGTAGTCGTTCTAGGATGACTTTTCCATCCTGTTGGCTGGTTTGGGAAAGGAAGGACTCGCTCAAATGCCAAATTAGGGTCGAGTGACTTGATGTTGTTACTCTGGCCTACTTTTAAACAGCACCATTAAAACCATGTTAGCGATCTGCCTAGAGAAAGAGTCATTGCCGGTTTGAAGTAGTGGACTTCGCTGGAGAAATGCACGAAGTTCATTGCCAAGTAGCAAGTAGCAGGAGGATTTCTTTTTCTAACTCAGGAAGCTGGCCAGCTTGCACTGACACATGAAGATTCAGAGAGCAGCTGGAGCATGTGGAAATCCACAGAGTGGATACAAAAAAATTCCCCATCTGTCGAAATAGCTTTTTAGCAGAAGCAGTGGCCTTTAACCTCTCAAATCCTACACAAGTCTGAAGGGAAATTAGTCTAATGGCCTTTATTGACAGAGCTCTCTACTGAACCGTGTTCCATTTCACAAATAGAATATGCAGAGGGATCAGCCATTTCTTCTAAGTTAGCCCAGGAGGTGAATTATCTCTCACCTCCAAGGAGAATAGCACCTTATTGGTTGAGGATAACTTCATATCCAGAAGAGTGAAAAGGAAATTGCTTCTGAAAAGTGAACTAAAATATTACCAGGTTATATTACTTGGAAAAGATGACCTACAAAAATGTGTGTACAGTATGATCCCAATTTTTGTGGGTGTCTATTTATATATATACATAAAAGAGTACTTAGCAGTGGTAAGTATTCTTGACTCTGGATGGTGGGAATTCAGATGACTTTAATTTTTGTCTATTGTGCTTTTCAATATTTTGCAAAATCAGCTTATATTATAATCAGGAAGATTATAATATTTTTACTAAAGATAGGTTATCCAAGTAGATCCTTTCATATAAAGGAATTTTGTCATTTCAACAGACAATCCCAACAATCCGTAACAGTGTATTACTTATTGAGAAGAGTGAGTGGTGTGTGTCTTTCTTCCCTGTAGGTTCTCCCCAGGACTTGGCAGCCGTGAGAAGCCAAGCCGCCCTGCAGAGCATGCGAACGTCACGGCTGATGGCACAGAATGCAGGCCTGATGGGAATGGGGCCACCCCAGAACCCAGGGACCCTGGCCACAGCAGCCGCCCAGACAGAGATGGGACTGTCCCCATATAGCGCCAATCCTACCAGCCAACCAGGAATGTACAGCATGAGCACAGGAATGACCCAAATGTTGCAGCACCCAAACCAAAGCGGTATGAGCCTCACCCATAATCAAGCCCAGGGCCCGAGGCAACCTGCCTCTGGGCAGGGTGTGGGGATGGTGAGTGGTTTTGGTCAGAGCATGCTCGTGAACTCAGCCATGACCCATCAGCACCAGCAGATGAAGGGGCCTGTGGGCCAGGCCTTGCCAAGGCCCCAAGCGCCCCCAAGGCTTCAGAGCATCATGGGAACGGTCCAGCAAGGAGCACAAAGCTGGCAGCAGAGGAGCTTACAGGGGATGCCTGGCAGGACTAGTGGAGAATTAGGACCATTCAACAATGGCACCAGCTACCCTCTTCAAGCAGGGCAGCAGAGACTGACCAAGCAACACTTCCCACAGGGACTGAGCCCCTCGGTTGTGGACACTAACACTGGTGCAGTGAGAACCCTCAACCCAGCCGCCATGGGTCGGCCAATGATGCCGTCGCTCCCGGGGCAGCAGGGCACCAGCCAGGCAAGGCCAATGGTCATATCTGGCTTGAGCCAGGGGGTCCCCGGCATGCAGGGGTTCAGCCAGCCCCCGGCACAGCAGCAGATGCCAAGTGGCAGCTTTGTCCCCAGCAGCCAGAGTCAAGCCTATGATGGGAATGCCCCTCAGGACCTGTCGTACAGTTACAGTGGTGAAGGAACTGGGGCCTCCTTCCCTGGCCTCCCAGATGGGGCAGACCTGGTGGACTCCATCATCAAGGGTGGGCCAGGGGACGAGTGGATGCAGGAGCTCGATGAGTTGTTCGGAAACCCCTAGTCAAGAGAAAGCCTAGGAGCCACAACTCTGGTGGCTCAAGTTTAAAAGGTGAAAAAGAAACAGGATGTTGTCCCATCCTTGTTTTTTTTTTTTTCTGATTCTTTAACCCACGCAAACTGAGCAAAATTGCAGCTGGCTGACAGTGGAAGATCCAGGTGGCAATTCCCAGCACCGCTGGGCCTCCTTTCACCTGGTTTTCGCACCGCAATCAAGAGGCCATGCAGATCCCTGCTGTGAGAAAGGGAGACACACTGAGGGGCAGGAGGGAAAGGCTCAGCCAGCCTGGGCCCCTTCGCTCAGCCCTCCCTCTGATCCCCGGGCCCAGCAAGAGCTGCTCAAGCCAACAGGTACTGTTGTCCGAGGTCAGGTATCCATCAGCCCCTCCTGCCCCAGGTCCAGAGGCTGCAGCTTTGGAGACACAAAAAAGACAAGAGCCTCAGGCCAGGAGATACCCAAGAGGCTGCTGGTGATTGCACAGGCCCAGGGCATGGATCAGAAGTACACTGAACTCTGGGTGGAGAGAGATGTAAGGCTACAAGAGATGCCACAAATTTAGAGGATAGGCAGAAAGAGCAGTGATATAGCCACAGGGAGATGACCAAGCATCCTGTAGTCCTGTCTGGCTCCTGCCCCAGGGTCACCCTCAGGAATTTAGAGACCTTGCCGCTGCTGCTTCACAAGAAGAGCCGGTGAGCTTGGAGGAGGGCCCCTCGGCATTCCTGAGGGACAGTGCTCCGATAGTGACTGGTCGTGGCCGGCACTCGGGGTAGCTGGCTGGAGCCTCGGCAGGCCCAGTCCCACGCCTGTTCATCTGCACAGCTCCTGTCTGCTGCTAGCAACCACAGGGTGGCAAGGACGCTGCTGGACCTGTCTCTGGCAGCCCGGCCGCCCCTCTCCCCCACCCTGCCCTCATCCCTCCTTGCCTCCACCCCAGCCTGCCCTTGCTTGTCCTTCCAGACTACCCAAGAAGAAATGAAGCGTTTGTCTTTAAGGAGCCTGGACAGAGTCAAAATAAATGAAAAAAATAATAATAACTTAGACAATGTCTGAAATGCAAAGGAAACACTGGAGTTTTCTTTCTCTAAAATATGTAGAGTTGAAAGAGTCTTCTCTGCCTGGAACTGAGAAAGCAGCTCTGACCTTGGTCTTAGATGAGCCGCATCTGATCTTCTCTGTCGCCTGGGGAAAATGGCCTGGAGCTCCATCCGGTTCCCTTTGGGAGAGTCCCAGGGGTGAGCCTCTAAACTCAGCCTTTCGCTGCCCATAATCCTTACTCACCAAAAAACAAATATAAATCCCTGAGAGATTAGGAGCTAAAACTCAATTGCTACACCTTACACATTTTGATTACAAAAAGGGGGAAATATGCACAGTCCCTTTAACATGGGCACAGCAATTCACTTCAGAAGTTCTGCACAGTTGTTCACTGTCATTTACTCAACCCTGCCCAAAGAGGGTTCTGCCAGGGGGAACCCACAACCCCACCCCATCCCACCCCCACCTAAGGCTCATGGCTTTAGTCCTTGCCTCCCCTCCCGCCCCGCACCCCCCCCCCCCATTTGGGAGCCCTGCGGCAAAACTGCTGTCCTGAGCGAGCGGGAGTGGCTGTGCTTTTATCCTGTCACCCCCTCCCTCGTGCCCTAAATGGTGGTTCCCTCCTGTGCACTCACATCACCCCGTGGACGGCCGGTCAGGTCCGTGCTGGGGAAAACCCCAGAGAAAGGGAGTGAGTGTGGAAAGCTGGGGGCGGAGCGGGGGCAGAGGGCAGGTGCGCGGGGCAGGATGCAGGCAGAGGGGGCCGTGCTGGCGGGATCCAGGCAGGGCTGTCCTCACGAAAAAGGGGCAGGAGGACTGCAAAGTCCCTGAGTCGAGGGATGCCACCAGGGAAAGTCTGAGTGGAAACCGATGAAAACCAAAAAAAGAAAAGGAAAAAAGTAAACAAACGCAAGGACACAAAATACATGATTACCTTTTTCTGAAAGGTACAGGAAACAAATATATAAGCAATGAAATGGGAGATGGCTGATGGAGAGCCGGAGGCTCCCTTATCTTTTAAAAGCTTCCTCCAAATGCTCAATGTGGGGACCAACTAATAGAGAGGTAGATTTTAATAAGGTGGTTTTGTTTTGTTTTGTTTTTACTACGGTGCTGATGTAAATGTAATGTCTAAAAAAGTTATTTGTAAATAAGTTTTTACAATACAGCAGATATCACTGGGTCTAGTATCTGTAAAAATATATACATATAAATATATATATACTGTTTCTTTAAAATAGAGTATTTTTATTTCATTCCTTAACTCATCATCACAGCAGTGGTATTTGCACTTCAGATGACATCTACTTACTAATTTGTACTGTATGACCAGAGGCAACTTGCTCCACTTTATTCAGATTTTTCTAGTTTTCTGTTTTTACTTTATACATTGAGCATTGCTTATTTCCTTTTAAGAAATGTACAGAACTCTGAAATGTAGAAATGAAGTGATGTCGACATACCACTTTTAAAGAAAAAAAAAACAAATAAAAGATCGTTATCTGAATCAATCCAAAGTATAGTTTATTTTAGAATCGCCACTGGATCTACACTCTTAATTAGGCACATATATTATTCCTGGTTTTACTTAACTGCAGGTTTTTTCTCCAGTTTTGTATATCATTATTTAAACATTTAGCAGTAGATATCAATCATTCCAAGCCATTCAGTCTCACATTTAAAACTTCTATAATTTGCTGCACTCCAAGGCATGTGGCAAAGGGAAGGAAAAGGAGTCAACTTTTGAAAGGAATAGACTTAATAGATTTAGTACAGTCTACAAACAAATTTCCAACAGGTCCATTCAGAGGACCTGAAAAGTTGATAGCAAACGTTTTATGCAGAAAAGAAAAGATAAAAATCAAGGAGCACATTTGGGGTAAAGAAATAAAGGTGTCTTGCCTCACTGTAGTACACCTTGTCAGTAAACACCCCAAGTGTATTTTCTATCAGCCACCCCACAGCCCTCTTTGGAGGACTATCCTTGGGCCACTGGCCCAGCTTTGCCTGCACCCACCCAAAGAGGGTTGAAAGTGCCTACACATTGCCATGCCCCATACTGACCCTTAGCCAATGACCCACTAGTGGAGAAGTATGAAAGTCCATTTTTTGCCTACATCTACTATGTAATTTATACTTCAGAGCTCCCCTGTAGGATCCGACAGAGGCTGGGACGTTGCTTGAAGTCGCCCCCTGGCTTGGTTGGCTTTTCCCCTTCTGTCCTGTTTCCCCCACTCCCTTTACATTTTCCCTTTCCTGGGAGCCTTTCATTAATAAATCGCATGGATGTGAATCCACCTCTCCGAATCTGCTTCTAGGACACCCAACCCCATCAAACTTTTAAAAGTACATAGTAAAACAGCTTTCAAAACTGCCTAGGTGAAGCAGAGAAATAGGCCACAGGAACAGAATAGCCATCATCAAAAATAGATACAAAACAAAGGTGAGTTTTGATTTAGACCAACAAAGGAGAAAGAATGAATTTCACTGCAGAAGAAAAGGAGGACCCATGTGGGCTGTGGTTTCAGGCTGGCAGGCAAATAATACCGAGGAGAAAACAGCCTTACCCTGGACTTCACCCCTATATATGGGCTTAATAATCTACTGGATAACATGATAGGAAACCGGACTGATTCAGAGCAGGAGAAAGGCGGCCAACACAAGTAAACATGGGGAGCTCTGAGAAGTGTCATGTACTCATTAATTAAAACCACCTATTTTTAATTTATACTAAAATACGTTCTTCACTGGAAAAATGGAACACCTTGCTCCTTTAAAA